>MJUU01046008.1:238087-307147 GCA_002080025.1 Modiolus philippinarum | reverse complement strand
ATGTTGAAAATTGTTTGTTGACTGCCATTTACAAAATGACGTCTCAACTTCAAAACTGGTGTCGAAAGTGGTCCTTAGCAAGAAGTTTATTTGTCAAAAAAAAAGCCCAACAAAGAAATATAGTAAAACATGATCAGACTTTAAAAACAGTTCAAGATATTGGAGTTGTTTGAGCTACAAAAGTTTGAGAAACTGAAGATCAACTGTATAACTAACAATGTTTCCTTGATTAAGGCAACTGAAAGCCAGGTGAGCAATACAGGCTCCTGGGAGCCTCTGGTTATTCGTGGACATCAATTTTCGTGGTTTCCATAAAAATTACTATTAAGCGGGCACTTGAATTCGTGGTTTCAAATTCTAAGCATTAAACCTCTAAGGTAAAAATGCATTTCGTTGGGAACTTAATTTCGTGGTTTAAGCAAACCACGAAATCCTTGAAAATTAGAACTTCATGAAACAATAGTACTTTCACAGTATATGATTAACGCTGTCTGTCTGTCCTCATACCTTGTCAGTACGTGTTCTCCTAAACAATTGCTTGGATTTTGAAGAAATTTTATGCATTTGTAGTACACCATCTTAAGGGCTGTTCCAGAAAAACATACATGGGACGAGGGGAAGGCACTTTCAAATTGCTGCTATAGGTGGGTGTTATTATTCAAGTCTGAATTCATGAGCAAATAGAAAAAAAATCTATTTGGCATCTTTGGGTGGTCATGACAAGTTTTAAGTGCCTTCCCCCCGTCCCGTGTATGTTTTGCTGGAATAGTCCTAAGATGTGCATTAGGTTATATGGTTGCTGCCAAAATTTTGAAGGGGAGATAATTTATCTTTGAATAATATATGGCAAAAAAGGGGGAATGAACTTTGTCAGCACATGTTCTCCTAAACTACTGCTTGGATTTTGATGAAATCTTACACAATTGCAGTACACCACCTGAAGATGTGCATGAAGTTATATACATTGTAGTTGCTGCCCAAAATTTTAAAGGGGAGTTAATTTGTCTTTGAATATTTTCTGGAAAAGGGGGGGGGCTTGTCAGGGTATGTTCATCTAAAAGGTTGTTTGTATTTTGATGAAATGATACACAGTTGTATGAAAAAGAAAGAAAATGGGGTAAAAACATCCCATCTCCAGGTTAAAACTACCCAAAACAAAGCATCTAGGGGTATCCCTACGGTCTTCAACACAGTGAGGAACCTCACACCATATTGCAAGCCCTAAATGGCCTCAAAAAAGGTAAAAAAAGTGAATAAATCAATTGAAACAAACCACATTCAATAACCCAAATATCAAGAAACTGGTAGTACACCACCTTAAGATGTGTATGGAGTTATATGGTTGCTGCCAGAAATTTTAAATTAGAAATATTTCATCGTTGAGTATTTTCTTGAAAAAAGGGGGACTAACCTTGTCAGTGCATGTCCTCTCAAACAGGTACTTGGATTTTGATGAAATGTTGCATATTTATACCACCTGAAGATGTGCATGAAGAAATATAGTTCCTGTCTGAAATTTTGAAGGGGAGATAATTAGTCTTTGAATATTTTCTGGAAAAAAAGGGGTGAGGTATATCATTGTGTCCATACATGTATTGTGTCCACATTTGTACTGTGTCCACACACACTTTAACTTACACTTGCCATATTGATTCAGGGTATAACTGCCTGCCATCTGGGACAGCTCTAGTTTAGAAATTTAATTGAACATGCTGAATGTTGAAATTTAATTGCAATATGTGAGGGGATAAGCTGTGGTTTCCAACTGCTCCCATCTTGTTTAGATACAACAACTTACATGGAACAAAATATAATAAATTTGCCAAAGGCTCGTTTATTATATTTTGAAATTATATAACTCTAGTTGATATACATCGATATACAATTCTTTCTCATTATGAAAACTATAATTATCTCCTCTGAAACTGAACCAAACTGTATAGGAGGTGCTAAACAAAGATTTTCCACTGTTAGAGGATCTTACAAATAAGAACACCAGCATGGGAATGGTTTAAATACATTGTAAGAGACATATTCACTTTGCCCTGCATTGTATTTTATTTTGTACGTTTTTCCACAATTTCTAAATTACAGAGATTAAATATAACATGAAATTGTTTCATGACGTCAAAAGTTTATTTGGAGACAAATATAGGGCGACATTTGCAGACAAAATGCCAAGTGTGAATCCATGTACAATGTATGGTCTCGTGGAATAAACATAATTTTATCATATGTGAATTTATGAAATAGGCATTGATGAATGATTATTTCCTGGTTTCTTTAATTTGAGCACGTTAAAGCACAATAGATTTGATACTGATCTAATTGTTTGTAATAAGCATTCATTCAGTTGAGAGCTGCAGATATCAGCTTCTGAGCCAGTAGTTTATATTTTTATAGGAATGGATGAAGGTTATGGTGCAGTTTCCGAGGACAAAAATAGTGACCATGATACATCAGAGGGCCTTAAATCATACACAGATAATGAAGGATTTAGCAAAGAACCAATCGATATGAAGGCAAAGAAGTTACATTTTAATAGCGGACACAGGTGTGTGAAATCCTTGCATATGAAAGCTTAAAAATGGAGGATCTGAAAGTACTTGAAAAATGCAAATCTTTGAAATCCCTATAAAAACCATATTAAATAAAAACAAAACTAATAGAACAAAACAAAAGAAATTTGATGATATTTAAACCTGAAAAGACAATTTTATTCCTTAAAAAGTTTACAAAATGAATATGAAAAAATCTAGATCAGGAAAACAGAATATGGCTACTGGAATATAATTCAAGTCTGAAGTATTCAATAGGAACATGTAAAATGACAGAATCGTTTGAGCATCTCCTCAAACACTTGTTTATAATTATACATGTTTTTTGTCGAGCCTTCGACGATAGTCAAAAAAAGCGAGACATAGGTATGGTGATTCCGGCAGCGGCCACAATTGTTCACTTACAAAGTTTGTAACCACAGCTCTTCTGAAACTTTGTCACTTAATTTCATGGAACTTTGTTGTGAGTCAAGAAATGATGTGCTAATGTTCTTATCCACAGTAAATTATGTTTCTTTGCTTATTCTCTGAATTTTTTTTAAATATGAAACAGAATCAACAATTTTTTTTCTGTTATACATTTTGTAGTTGATAGGGACATTATATGCAGAAAATGTGGAAAATGGACGTAATCAGAGAGATACAGAATTTTAAAGAGTTTTAAAAATTATATTATTGACAGTCATTCAAGTGTAACTTTAGACCAATTTTATTGGCCATTTGGCATGCATAGTGGACGCATGAGGTATGTGAGCTTCTGGTCTTATATCCTAAGAATCGTTATTAAGTATGGAGGCATGGGGTATGTGAGCTTCTGGTCTTATATCCTAAGAATGGTGATAAGTATGGAGGCATGAGGAATGTGAGCTTCTGGTCTTATATCCTAAGAATCGTTATTAAGTATGGAGGCATGAGGTATGTGAGCTTCTGGTCTTATATCCTAAGAATCGTTATTAAGTATGGAGGCATGGGGTATGTGAGCCATCTTACCTTTTGTAAAATTTTGGAAATCATAGTAAATGTGTTTTCCCCATTTGCATTTAATATTTTTGTTTATTTATTACAGACTACCTTTTGGTCAAACAAAGAGTAACGACAGTAATTGTGTTTGTTGCTCAAAACCGCTTAGAAAGAAAGAAGGACGGAGAAACCAATGGCGAGTAAATCAGTCAGTATCTGAATATTTACAAAGAAAGTATAAAATTTTTGCAGCTGTATGGTCAAAAATCTGCAGGAAATGTGGACAGAGGTGCTCCAAGGAGATTTTACTTGAACAGCAATCCGAAGAGATGGACAGCAGTGATGAAGTTCCCTCAATTTCTGGAACCTCTATACCTTTGACATCAGAAGAACATGCTAAAGGTAGTATAGTAAGAAAATATATATAAGGCTACTATAGAATTACATAAGAGGTGGGGCAATGGCAGGTGGACAACATTCTTACAATAAACTTCAAAATTATTCCAGAATAATGTCATCTTTACAAATAAGCATAAACCCACAATGTACAATCAGCTCAATAAGGCCTAGGAAGATTCCATGAACATGATTAATACATAAAATGTCATCAAAAATGGAACAAGCAAGTGTGAATCATATAAATTGAAACATTTTTTAACCTGGATATGGGATGTTGTCTCCTTTTAAATTTACCCCATTTCCTTTCTTTTTTATTAGCTCACCTGGCCAAAGGCCATGTGAGCTTTTGCCATCACTTGGTGTCTGTCATCCGTAAACTTTTCATATTTTTGCTATCTCCTCTGAAACCACTGAACCAGTTTCAACCAAACTTTACAGGAATGATGTATGGAAGGTCCTTTACTTAGTTTGCCAAAATTTTTCCGATCCGCCAGAAAACATGGCCTCCAGCGCTGAACTTAGATTTAACATTGGACCCTATGGGAAAAAGCATATATTTGCTATCTCCTCTGAAGCTACTGAAGCAAATTGAACCAAACTTTACAGGAATGATGTATGGAAGGTCCTTTACTTAGTTTGCAGAATTTTTTTGATCCGTGAAAAAACATGGCCGCCAGCACAGAACATAGTTAAACATGGGACCCTATGGGAAAAGCAAATATTTGCTATCTCCTCTGAAGTTACTGAAGTAAATTGAATCAAACTTTACAGGAATGATGTATGGAAGGTCTTTTACTTAGTTTGCCGTAATTTTTTTTGATCCGTGAAAAAACATGGCCGCCAGCGCAGAACATAGTTTAACATGGGACCCTATGGGAAAAGCAAATATTTGCTATCTCTTTGAAGTTACTGAAGCAAATTGAACCAAACTTTACAGGAATGATGTATGGAAGGTCTTTTACTTAGTTTTCCGAAATTTTTTCAATCCGTGAAAAAACATGGCCGACAGCGCAGAACATAATTTAACATGGGACTCTATGGTAAAAACATATATTTGCTATCTCCTCTGAAGCTACTGAAGCAAATTGAACCAAACTTTACAGGAATGCTGTAAGGAAGGTCCTTTACTTAGTTTGCCGAAATTTTTTTCCATCTGTGAAAAAACATGGCCGCCAGCGCAGAACAAAGTGTATTAAACATGGGACCCTATGGGAAAAGTAAATATTTGCTATCTCCTCTGAAGTTACTGAAGGAAATGGAACCAAACTTTACAAGAATGATGTATGAGTTCATTGCTAAGTAATTGTACATTGTTGGTTCAGGTAACCTTGCATATGCATGCAATTTTGATAGTATGTCAGCATCCAGGCAAAATTTGGTTGCTGCGATAATGTGCCATAACGAGGCGAACTTTGTAATCCTTGATTACCTATGTTTTTCTTTAGTGGGATCTGAACTGTCAGACTAACGTAAAAGAAAATATTCAGGAGCAACTGAAAAAATCACCGTAATTTAGGGCCAAATCAGCCCCTTATCGCACCTTGTCCTTTAAAATGAAAGTTATCAGTGGTGTATGAAGGGGATAAAATTTATTGATGTCAGTAATACTTACATGTAGGTATAAGTTTAGAATGAAATTAATTGTTGATGTATTTTACGTTCATGTATAGTACCTATCTATCAATTTAAAATGGTCTGTTGTAGTTGAAATCAACCAAACAACTCCTTTTTTTATGCCCCCAGATCGAGGATTGGGGGCATATTGTTTTTGTCCTGTCTGTCTGTCTGTTTGTCCGAAACTTTAACCTTGGCTATAAACTATAGAAGGTAGACTTTTCATACTTAGCACGTGTATAGGTCTAGTCAAGAGGAACATAAATATGTCCCAAAAAATTAGGTCAGGTCAAAGGTCAAGGTCACAGAGGTAAAAAAATTTGTGCTGGGGGCATATGTAGTGTTTCACAAACACATCTTGTTTTACCATATTTTTTAGTTCAGAATTTAAAATTATGGAATTGGTAAATATGTGTGTTATTACTTTCTCTTGAAGTGACCAACGATGAGAATGGAAAGTTACAGACTCGGACGAGTAACTCAGAAGATGAAGATGATAACCAGTGGTATGAAGCTAAAAAAGATAACCAGTCACATGACTTGTAAGTCACAACCTTTACACCACATTATTTGACATGACTTATCAGTCACTATCTTCATGGTTTTACATGACTTGTAAGTCGCTATCTTTACCCCATGTAGTTGTAAACCATGTTCTTTACATCAAACTGTTATACACCTGCTAGCCAGAGGTATATAGTGTTCTTGACGTCCTCCCAGCCATCTTTCCTTCCTTCCATCTAAAGTCTTTCTGTGCCCATAAGCACTGAGTAGCTTGTTTTCAAATAATTCTTTTCTTCCCACGCTGCAACGTGACGCGCGGATATGGTAATGCCAGACGTGCATCCGTCCACGCGTGCGTAGGTCCGTCCAACCGTCCGTCCATCTTGTAAGCACTCTAGCAAGTTTATTTCTCATTTGATTTGAATAATATTTATACAGTAGCTTTAGTTCAAGGATGCCTCAAGCAAGGTCAAAGATGAGTCCTATTCGAATATTTTTGTATGAGTAATGCCCCTTTTTAACTTTGAAAATTGACAAAATATCCTTGTAAGCGCTCTAGAAAATTTATTTCTTATTGGATTTGGAAAATATTTACACAGTAGCTTTAGATCTAAATGCCTCAAGCGAGTTTAAAGAGGAGCCCTGTTCTAGTATTTTTATAGGAGTTATGCCCCTTTTTATGCCCCCAGATTGGGGCATATTGTTTTTGTCCTGTCTGTCTGTCTGTTTGTCCGAATCTTTAACCTTGGCTATAACTTTTGAACTATACAAGGTAGACTTTTGATACTTGGCAAGTGTATAGGTCTAGTCAAGAGGAATATAAATATGCAAAAAAAAATTAGGTCAGATCAAAGGTCAAGGTCACAGAGGTTAAAGAGGGGTGAATTTGGCTGTTTTCACATATTTGACTGTAGAATCCTTATTATTTATCGTATTGAGATGGGGGTTTGTTTTATGTTATTGCTAATAAAATTGCGCAACTGTCATATGTCAACAGATTTGAGGTAGCATTTACAGAAGAAACGAGAGGCCCAAAAGGGGACAAATGGAAAAAAATGAATTTTTCAATTTTTTGTCGGATTTTGATGCAATATATTTCTGTAAGATTCTTATAGCATGTTAAAACAGACACTTTTAACAATTAAAACCATTTCAATAAACAAGAGGCCAAAAGGGGCTTCATCTGTTTCAGAATAAGGGGGTGAAATTGGGTGTTTTCATGGTAATAAACAACTTTTGAACTATACAAGGTAGACTTTTGATACTTGGCAAGTGTATAGGTTTTGTATAGAGGAACATAAATATGCAAAAAAATTAGGTCAAAGGTCAAGGTCATATGGGTCAAGAAGGGGTGAAATTGGGTATTTTCATATATTTTACTGTGGAATCTAGGGGCATATGTAGTGTTTCACAAACACATCTTTTTAACTTTGAAAATTGACAAAATATCCTTGTAAGCGCTCTAAAAATGTATTTCACATTGGATTTGGATGATATTTACACAATAGCTTTTGTTCTAGAATGCCTCAAGCGAGTTCAAAGATGAGCCCTGTTGGAGTATTTTTGTAGGAGTTATGCCCCTTTTTAATTTTGAAAATTGACAAGATATCCTTGTAAGCGCTCTAGAAAATTTATTTCTTATTGGATTTGGAAAATATTGACACAGTAGCTTTAGTCCTAAGATGCCTCAAGCGAGGTCAAAGATGAGTCCTATTCGAATTTTTTTGTATGAGTAATGCCCCTTTTTAACTGAAAATTGACAAATTATATTCACTAAGTGAACCAACGCCTGGTAAGTCTAATTTCGTAAGAACCTCCTGAAGTGGATACCACGAGGGTATGCAGGGTTGTGTAATAGAATTATGATTATAATACCTTTGAAGACACAACAACACTTCAAAAGATTGCAATCTTTTGAAGTGTTGTTGTGTCTTCAAAGGTTTGAAAATTGACAAAATATCCTTGTAAGCACTCTAGAAAATTGATTTCTTATTGGATTTACAAAAATATTTACACAGTAGCTTTAATTCTAGAAAGCCTCAAGGGAGTTTGAAGATAAGTCCTGGTTGAATATTTTTGGAGGAGTTATGCCCTTATTTAACTTTGAAAATTGACAAAATATACTTGTAACCGTTTAGCAAATTTATTTCTCATTGGATTGGGACAATATTTATACAGTAGATTTAGCTGAAGAATACCTCAAGTGAGTTTGAAGATGAGTCCTGTTTTAAAAGTTTTTTTAACTTTACCACAAATATGTGGGGTTTCAAATTGCTGGAGCGGCGGGGATATATGGCTAAGCGTAGCCCTTGTTCTAGATTTTTATGTACCCCACACAACAAAGGTTCATTTATTCTCACAATTTAGACTTTCATTGTAACGGGCTCCTTTTTATGCCCCTGCTACGATAAGTCAGGGGCATATTGTTTCACCCCTGTTGGTCCGTCCTTCCATCCTCACAATTGTATGTTTAAGTGGTTTTTGGAGCGTCCAGAATTGTCTTTTTAGCTCACCTGACCCAAAGGGTCAGTGTGAGCTATTCTCATCACTTGGCGTCCGGCGTCCGTCCGTTAACTTTTCACACTTTCATCTTCTCCTCTGAAACCACTGAGGCAAATTCAACCAAACTTTACAGGAATGATGTATGGAAGGTCCTTTACAAAGATTGCTCATTTCATTCCGATCTGCTAAAAAACATGGCCGCCAGCGCGGAACTTAGGTTTAACATAGGATCCTATGGGAAAATTCACATTTTCATCAACTCCTCTGAAACTGCTGAAGCAATTTCAACCAAACTTTACAGGATTGATGCACTGAAGGTCCTTTACAAAGATTGCTCATTTTATTCTGATTCGACAAAAAACATGGCCGCCAGCACGGAACTTGGTTTAACATTGGCCCTATGGGAAATTTACATTTTCATCTTCTGCTCTGAAACCACTGAAGCGAATTCAACCAAACTTTACAGGAATGAAGTATGGAAGGTCCTTTACTAAGATTGCTCATTATGTTCCGATCCGATAAAAAACATGGCCACCAGCGCGGAACTTAGGTTTAACATAGGACCCTATGGGAAAATTCACATTTTCATCAACTCCTCTGAAACTGCTGAAGCAATTTCAACCAAACTTTACAGGATTGATGCACTGAAGGTCCTTTACAAAGATTGCTCATTTTATTCCGATTCGACAAAAAACATGGCCACCAGCACGGAACTTAGTTTAACATTGGCCCTATGGGAAATTTACATTTTCATCTTCTGCTATGAAACTGCTGAAACGAATTCAACCAAACTTTACAGGAATGATGTACTAAAGGTCCTTTACCAAGATTGCTAATTTGTTTCGGATTTGACAAAAAACATGGCCGCCAGCACAGAACTTGGGTTAAACATAGGATCCTATGGGAAAAACACCATTTTCCACATCTCCTCTAAAACTATTGAAGCAAATTCAAGCAAATTACAGAAATGATGTATGGAAGGTCCTTTACAAAGATTTCTTATTTTGCTGGGATCTGACAAAGAAAATAGCTCCCAGCATCGAACTTGATTAAGAATGGTTCCCATTTTTTCATTACATACTCTTAAATTATTGATGCAAATTCAGTCAAACTAAGATTGCTTATATTGTTTTGATCTGATAAAAAACAAGACTGCCAGCACAGAACATGTTTTAACATAAGACTGCCAGCACAGAACATGTTTTACAGGAATGATGTATGGAAGGTCCTTTACAAAGATTGTCATTTCGTTCCAATCCGATAAAAACATGGCCGCCAGCGCGTAACTTGGGTTTAACATAGGACCCTATGGGAAAATTCACATTTTCATCAACTCTTCTGATACTGCTGAAGCAAATTCAAAGCAAATTCAAAGTGTTGTTTATCCTATGGGATAAACAACACTTTCATCACCTGTTGTAAGCATTTTGTCAGGTGAGCGATTCAGGCTCAGTGTCTGAGCCTCTAGTTTTAGTTCACCTCAACAAAGTTGAGGAGGACTATTGGAGTACCCCGGCGTCCGTGTCTACGTCCATGTCTTCGTCAACATCTGCGTCCGCATTTAGGTATATATCTTGGTAACTATGAAGGGTAGGGTTATCAAACTTTGTGTACAGATGCATCTTGGGCTATCTCACAGCCTCCAAGAAATTTAGGTTTCTTTTACCTATATTTTCAGCTTGACTGGCTTTCATTTAATTTTAGATCCGAGTTGATATTGCAGTAACTGTACATGGTAGAATCATCTAACCTTGCATATGCATGCATCTTTGGCAGTAGGTCAGCATCCAGGCAAAATTAGGTCACTTTGACCTATATTTTCCGCATGATTGTCTTGCATTCAAGTTTACGTCCGAGTTCAGATCTGTAACTGTAGATGGTACGATCATCTAACCTTGCATATGTATGCATCTTTGACTGTAGGTCAGCATCCAGGCAAAATAAGATCACTTTGACCTATATTTTCCGCATGATGGACTTACATTCAAGTTTACATCCGAGTTCAGATCTAAGTAACTGCACATGGTAGGATCATCTAACCTTGCATGTGCATGCATCTTTGGGGGTAAGTCAGCATCCAGGCAAAATAAGGTCACTTAAACCTATATTTTCGGCATGATAGACTTACATTCAAGTTTACGTCGGAGTTTAGATCTAAGTAACTGTACATGGTCGGATCATCTAACCTTGCATGTGCATGCATCTTTGGGGGTAGGTTTAGCATCCAGGGAAGCTTAGGTCACTTTGATCTATATTTTCCGCATGATTGACTTACATTCAAGTTTATGTCTGAGTTCAGATCTAAGTAACTGTACATGGTATTATCATCTAACCTTGCATTTGCATGCATCTTTGGCGGTAGGTCAGCATCCAGGCAAATTAGGTCACTTTGACATATATTTTTCGCATGATTGACTTACATTCAAGTTTACGCCCGAGTTCAGATCTAAGTAACTGTACATGATAGGATCATCTAACCTTGCATGTGCATGCACCTTTGGGGTAGATCAGCATCCAGGCAAAATTAAATCACTTTGACCTATATTTTCCACATGATGTTTATGTCCGAGTTCAGATCTAAGTAACTGTACTTGGTATTAGGAGTGTAACGATACACCTACCTCACGATTCGATACGTATTGCAATACAAGGGCTACGATTCAAAGCGTTTTGATTCGATTTATTTTTACATCCTTTTTATCAGTGACAGATCAGAAGAAGATAATATTTATTCTATGGTGTATATATAATTAATGTAAACTACTTTAATTGTAAATTGTACCAGTTATTTAAGCATTTTTCAGTGTTTTTCTATGGTAATAAGTAATCCAGTGATATGTTTGCTCCAACAACTGTAGCTCTGATACTTAAAACTCATCTCAGATCTTTATAATTTAGTGATTTTTAGCAAACTCAAACTGGAAGTGTAGGAAAATAAGTAATTGCAAATAATCCATTCTGTTCCAAAGCTGTCTAAGATCTATTAGCTCTGAACGTTCCATATTTGAAGCAAACTGAAAAACCACTGTCGGCAGGTCAGATCTATTTACACGCCCGTAGTTGGTTTTGTTCGTTACTGTGCTTTAGCAGTAATTAGTCATACCGCTAAAACCGGAAGTTTACATGAGAGTTATTTCCTCCAACAAAACGAAGATTTTCGGCTTCTGTTGCCAACTTCTCGTGAATATTTTGACGTATATATTGAGCGGTTACTTAAATAGGCACGTTCATAGTGGAAATATGTTATATGCATTGACTACGTTGCAATCACAGGTTATTTTGTCTGCAGTTGGGTTGTTAGCTTTTGTTTGTAACATACTGAACATTCCGGATTGAAACCGTATCGAAATACAGGTCTAAAAAACCGAATATCGAACCGAACAAAAAAATCGCGGTTCATCGAAACTTCGGTGAATCGTTACTCCCCTATATGGTATGATCATCTAACCTTGCATGTGCATGCATCTTTGGGGGTAGGTCAGCATCCAGGCAAAATAAGGTCACTTTGAAATATATTTTCCGCATGATTGACTTACATTCAATTTTATGTCCGAATTAAGATCTCGGTTACTGTACATGGTAAGGTCATCTAGCCTTTGTATACATGCATTAGGGATGGTAAATCAGCACCCTGGACAAATTGAGTATCTGTGTCCATGTGCCATAATGAGGCGAACTTTGCAATCATTGATTACCTATGTTTTAATAGAGGGTATATAGTTTATCTGTGCAACTCCTAGAGTAACATTTATTTAGCGGGGGCATCATATGTGTCTTACAGACACAAATATCATTACTGAAAAAACTACGAAGTAGGATTGGTATATAGTTTTTGGTTATGTTGTCCGTCCGTACGTCCGTCCGTCCGTAATGCTCAGGTTAAGGTTTAGGTTGAAGGTAGTTTACCTTGAAGGAGGTATAATATCTTGATGAAACTTTGTATGCAGATAGACCATGACATGAACTGCAACATTTTGGAATGAAACAGATGCTGTGACCTCAGGGTCATGGGTCATTGACTTTGAATATCAGGAGTGAATATTTGATATACTACAGGTTAAGGTATAGGTTGAAGGTAGTTTACCTTGAAGGAGGTTTTATAAAAGTGTGAATCCGAGCGGTAATTCAATTATCAAAAACAATATACAAAAATAGAATGTTTATTCTGCAGTGTCAATGTTAACAACAATCAAGTTTCAAGGCAAAAACAAATAAATAAACAATAAAATATTCAGACAATTCAGTAAAATGTCCAACCCATACAATTAATATAATTAAATCTCGAAGACTTGAAAACAATTTATACAGGAGGAAAACCCCGGGTTCTAACTATAGAACGTTACAGTAAAATCTAGATTAAAGTTTAGCAAGTCGCGAATTTCATTGCTTGTAATGACTAAATAAACCTGAATCTAGCAAATATAAAGCTTAAATCCAACCCAAAATACTAAACAGTTATTGAAATATTGAATCCCTATTTTACAAATGGTCAGGAGAACGGAAAATACGTCCGATCTCTGGGACAGATCAAATCAAAAGTGCTTACCAAAGATGTTTTCCAGAATAATGTTTACAACGTCATGCGCCGTTGTCAAGTTACGGTATATGCAACATTTCCCGCAAAATCCCTATTTCCCTGCATTTTATGGAAATGCAAAAGAGCAATCACAAACCTAACAAATCATGAATGTTTCATACAATAATAATCAAGTACGATCTTAAATCGTAGTATTATTCATAAATTATGGTTTTACTGTATCAAGAAAGATAACTCAAAGTATTAAAGTGCAAGGTCACAAAAGTAAACATGTGAGACCGGTCAAAACGATCATGGAAATCAATAACTTTTGGATATTTAATCTTTCTTAAGTAAGAACATAACCTGTTTCAAGTTATTTAAAAGTGTGAGACAGTGTTATCACGGAAAGCCAAAAGATTTTAACAATAATATCAATAATTCAGCTTCAGCCTTGCGTACGTTAATCATTGTAATTTTACAACACTGCCTCCCTCTGAGAATATATTTTGTCCCCAAAATATGCTTTTAGATTAAGTACTCATTAAATTACCAGTTACATTAATTTATACAAAATAATTTCAAATCTGAAATAGCTAAATCAAGTTGGAAAATAATTAAATAAAAAATCCAATTGTCAGATTTAATTTTGTTTAAAAATTTACATTAAAATTTATACTTTCTAGAATAGGCTTGAGGAATTTCTTCCCTTTGCAAGCACTAATTTTATTAAACTAATTTAAAAAAAATTTGAGTATGTCTATGATTTACAAAATGTGAGGACTTCTCCAACACAAATCTAATGAGGATTTCTCCTCTTTTACTTATGAAAAATTATGAGGATTTCTCCTCTTTTTACCAATACTTATTAAATGAGGAATTCACCTCATTAAAAAAAAACATCATGAGGATTTCTCCTCTTTTACTTACACAAAACATGTGGAGAATTTCATCCCTTGGTCACATGTTTAACAATATATTAAAACATATAATGTTTAAGATAAGATAACACAAGAATAAATTTAAAATGTAATAACAATTCCACAATACTTCAAATAGTGCAAGTCCATTCAAATATTAACAGTTCATTTAAAAACACATCTTTAAAAGTCCATTTCCAAATTCATTCACACACTAAATCGATTAAAACAATCGTCGGACAATGATACTTTTTACTTTTTTCTCAGTAACAGTCACAGATGCTGTGACTTCAAGGTCATAGTTCATTGGCTTTGAAGTTTATGATTGAATTTTATATAACTCTCATCGAGTTAATTTTTGAAATTCTCCTTAGCATCTTTTTTGTACTTTATGTTTAAACAGCCATTTTTGTAAATGGAATCTTTGATTCCAATTTTGGTAAATTTCCTGAAACTCTCTAAGACCTTTAATTTTGGAAATTTTACCTAGCAACCATATATTTTTTATTTTGTTTTTGTCAAAACACCAATTTTCAATAACTGAATTGCAAAAATTTTTAATTCCAATTTTGGTAAATATCCTGAAACTCACTAAGACCTTTAATTTTGGAAAGGACAAGGTGCGATAAGGGGTAGATTTGGCCCAAGATTTCAGTGAATTTCTAAGTTGCACTTCAAGATTTTCTTTTGCGTTCGTTTCAAAGTTGAGATCCCATTTACAGAAAGAATACAAATGTTAGAACCGAAGACGTCACAATAGGTACAGTTCTGACGTCATGAAAAGGCTACTTTTAAGCATTTTCATGGAAATACATCGAATTTGGCAGATTTTTGAACAGTTTTCCTAACCGGAAATATCGAGCACATTGAAGAACCAATTAGATAATTTACCCACTTATTAGTACAAATGAATTGAACCTCTCATATAAATATTTTTGTGGTTCTTGCATGTTCTCTATATTTCCTATACAGAAAAAGTAGTCAAAATTGGTCAAATTTGTCATTTTTCGACAAAATCTTCAATTTGTCCCTTCTTCTACGCTCAAAAACTCAGTAATCATACATTAATATTTGAGATGTGTTACTGTTTACTGAAGAGCCATACCCATAAAACATTTCAATGTGAAAATTTTGTGAATTCAACCAAATTTATTTTTCCGGCCAAATAAAGCGCTTATCGCCCCTACTCCTTTTACATATAAACCATACATTGTTTAATTTCTTTTTGTCAAAACACCAATTTTCAATAACTGAATTGCAAAAATCTTTGATTCCGATTTTGGTAAATTTCCTGAAACTCTCCAAGACCATTTAATTTTGGAAATTTTACCTAGCAACCATACATTTTTGAATTTCTTTTTGTCAAAACACCAATTTTCAATAACTGAATTGCAAAAATTTTTTATTCCAATTTTGGTAAATTTCCTGAAACTCTGGAAGACCTTTAATTTTGGAAATTTTATCTAGCAACCATATATTTTTGAATTACTTTTTGTCAAAACACAAATTTTCAATAACTGAATTGCAAAAATCTTTTATTCCAATTTTGGTAAATTTCCTGAAATCGTCAAAGAACACTTCATTTTTGAAATTCTACCTAGCAGCAATGGTTAATCAATTCTTTTCATTTAAAGTAGTCATTTTCCAAATATGGATTGAAAGTATTCGTGATTCCAACTTTGGAAAATTTCATGAAACTCTCTAAGACCATTTAGTTTTGGAAATTTTACCTAGCAACCATACATATTTGATGACTGCTAGGTAAAATTTCATGTTAGCCTTTAGATGTATAGGTGATAAAATAAATGTCACTAATGGTCATTAATTATTTATGATCAGTGGCTGGGCATAGTGTCCATTGACACAGATTCTCTTGTTTAAATTTTTTAAAATTTACATGTACTTCCTGTTTGCAGATAACTTTGATTTTTTTGCATTGTAGCCAAGCATTGAAAATTTTTGTCAAGGATTTCTCAGCTTGTGTATTCAGCAATGATTTGATATTTGGTCTGAAGATTTTGTATGATGAGTTGTACTGTCTCCCCGTTTCAAGTCTGTCACTAATCTACTTCCTGTCTGCTGATTGCTTTGATTTTTAGCTCATTTGGTTTTGCCAGGGTGAGCTTTTTCCATCACTTGTGTTCCTTCGTTTGTCCGCCTGTCAGTTGTTAAGTTTTTTAAAAATCTTTTCCTCTGAAACCACTGGGCCAATTTAAGCCAAACTTAGCATGTGTCATCACCAGGGTATGTAGTATGAAAAATGTTTGGTTAGTCTGAGGACCAAACAACATGGCCCCTGTCACTAGAAATAGAACTGTTGCAGATATAAAAAATCTGACATAGGGGTAGAAATAACCAGCATCTTGAATAGTACTTGAGGTTGATATAGGGGTAGAAATAACCAGCATCTTGAATAGTACTTGAGGTTGATATATAGAATAGGTGGATTTGACCTACATTTCATGTTTTCATATAATTTTTAATTTTTATGCCCTTGCGACTAAAAGTTTGGGGGCATATTGTTTTACCTTGTCCGTCTCTCCGTTCCTCTGTCCGTTCGTCTGTCTGTTCGTCCATCCGTCTGTACGAATAAAAACACATCTTTTGATGTTTTTCAGAAACTTTGAAAGCATATTTCAACCACTCCAAAGAAATCTAACTTACAATAAGTAGATTTCCACACACATATCATTTGGAATATTCAAAATGGCCACTGTTGCCATGGAAACTGAAAAAAAGGCGGGGAAATTGAAAATGCCTCAAATTTGATGAAACATTACAGGAAGGATATCTAGCACCCATAGAAATGATTTATGGGGTCATAATTTTCAAAATGGAGACTGTTGCCATGGAAACTGAAAATAGGCAGTAAAATTAAAAATGCCTCAAATTGGATGAAACTTTACAGAAAGGTTGTCTACCGCCAATAGAAATGATTTAAGGGCTCACTACATGGAGGTATGATTGACAGAAATTTGTGAGGGATATAATTCAACTGGATATTTTATGGCAAAAAAAGGGGGAGTATTTATTCATGTTCATACTTGTACTTTGTACACACTTGTACTGTGTCAACACTTATACTGTGTCCACACCTGTATTGTGTCCACACACGCTTAAAGTTGCACTTTCCCTATTGATTCAGGGTTCATTAAGTGGGAGCATGATTGGTTGCCACTCGGCGACAGCTTGAGTTTTTTTTAATTTTTTATTAAAAATGCTATAACAGATAGAGGTAAAGTTTTTCTTGCAAAAATGTTCAGCTTTGAAGATCTACCTCTATGCCAATTTTTAAGAAATTCCAAATATACTTGTAGGAGTAATGCCCTTTATTAGTCAAATATTTCTTGATTTTATATATTTTGTCTTGTCTTTAAGAAACAATTGGGATAGTGTTTAAGTTCAAATATCAAATATTGTTTATCATATCAAGATCTACCCACATGCCCATTTTGAAGAAACTTTTAGTACAAATGTACCAATATAGCTGTTATTGCCCTTTGTTGGTCAATTTTTTTCGTAATTTTATGTAATTCATCTTGTATATCAAAAACCTTGTGAGATAGAGGTTAAGTTTCAATTGCAAAAATGTTCAGCATATCAAGATCTACCTCCATGCCAATTTTAAGATAATCTATCTATGTAAGTGTGAGTTATTGCCCTTTATCTGATGATATGTCAAGTTTAAACCAGTTTTGACCCGTAAGATAAATTTTCTTTATTCAATGTATGTTGAATAAAGCCCTGTGCTATTTCCTGCCAAATCTTCTTGGTGTTTATCATTGATCATTAGAGAGAAAGATTACACCACTTTATCCCGATTATTACCATATTTTTTCTACTCACGATAGTTAAATTTTAAAATTTTAAAATGCTGGGCAAGCCTCGCAATTAAAATTTTAAAATTTAACTATTTCTAGTGGATAAAATATGGTAATGAAAGGGATCTTGTTGTGTAATCTATATTTTTTAGTCAAATTTTCTGTAATTTTGTATATTTCGTCTTGTATTTCAAAAACAGTTTGAAATAAAGGTTAAGTTTAAAATGCAAAAATGTTTATCATTTTAAGAAAGTTTGCTGGTCATGTTTATGTATTTCTGTCAGATTTTCGGAATTCTCCGGTTTTATCCATTTAAAATCTTAATAATTTTTTGCCTGGTGACCCCCTAATTTTTTGCCATAATTTCATTTTATACATTTTTTTGAGCATTCTGACAAAATTTTATTCAACTGGTGTTATTTTGTCACACTCATTATTGGTTGAGGAGTTCAGTTTCCTGCCATTTTTTCAAACACTTGTATCTCAATAATTCCATCGGTATCCTATCAATTTTTTTGACTTAAATTACTTCTTATACAATTTTCTAGCAAAAAATCACATTTAATAATCCTTGTTATTTTAAAATTGACCAGCAACATCCCTACCCACAAGTCCATTTTGAAAAAATCCAGATACCCATGGAATAAAAGGGATAACTCAAGATTGCCTTCAGGGATTTTAATGATTTTGATACTCAAGGTTGGACTTGACCAAAGGAAGTTCCCTTTCATTTTTGAGGAAAATCGGGAAATGATTTTTGGAAAAAAACTTTGTTTTTCTATGAAAAAGTGCATATTTTGAGAATTAGCTCTATGTTGTACGATAACTCAAGATTGCCCTCAGGGATTTTAATGATTTTAATACTCAAGGTTGGACTTGACCAAAGGAAGCTCCCTTTCGTTTTTGAGGAAAATCAGAAAATGGTTTTTGGGAAAAAAACTTAGTTTTTATATGAAAAAGTGCATATTTTGAGAATTAGCTCTATGTTTTAAGATAACTCCAGATTGCCCTCAGGGATTTTAATGATTTTGATACTCAAGGTTGGACTTGACCAAAAGAAGCTCCCTTATCGTTTTTAAGGAAAGTCAGGAAATGATTTTTGGGAAAAAACTTCGTTTTTATATGAAAAAGTGTATATTTCTATGTTGTACAATAAATTAAGATTGCCTTCAGGGATTTTATTGATTTTAATACACTAGGTTGGTGTTGACCAAATGAAGCTTCCTTATGTTTTTTCAGGAAAATCCGAAAACAATTTTTGGGGGAAATCTTATTTTTTATATTAAAAAGTGCATATTTTGAAAGTAAGCTCTATGTTGTATGATAACTTGAAATGAATTCATAGATTTTTATAAGTTTTAGGCACAGTGTTGGACTTGATCAAAAGAAGGTCCCTAATGATTTTGAGGAGAATCATAAAACATTTTTGGGGGAAAAACTTTTTATATGAAAGAATTCATATTTTGAGAATATGCTCAGTCGCATAACTTGAAATGACCTTCATATACCATTTTCAATGTTTTGATTTGATCTGAACAGATGAGACATAAGTTGTCAAAGCAGCTATATGTAGAAACTAAATTTACAATAAGTGAAGATTTTGTTATTTATGTTTTTCCCCAAAAATTGTTTTATGATTTCCATGAAATTCTGCAAACAGGTTTTTGGGACACACAAGGGGGCGGGCCCTTTTCTGACTTTGTCAGTATTCTAGTTACATGCCAAAAGCTGCTAGGGTATTACACAATTAAGACAAAAGACAAACATAAAGAATTTTAGGAACTGGGTACAGCTGGATATATGAGAAGTTGCCCTTTATTACTCAAATTTTTCATGATTTATATATTTCATCGTTTGAGAAAGAGGTTAAGTTAAAATTGCCTAAATGTTCAGCATATTAAGATCTACCCTTACATCAATTTTGAGTAAAATGTATATACTCTTACAGGAGTTATTGCCATTTAGTTTTCATACCCCGCCACACATAGTGGCGAGGTATTATGTGATACCCTCAGTCCGTCCGTCTGTCCCTTGAAGGTTTCCGACTGATAACTTGTGAACGAAATGACACAAGGTCTTCAAACTTGGCATGCAAGTTGTTTACCACAAAACTCAGGTCAAGTTCGATTTTGGGTTCAGAGGTCAAAGGGGTTCTGGAGTTATGCCCCTTGAAACTTAGAAATTTTGCGAATTTTAGGGTTTCCAACTGATAACTTGTGAACAAAATAACACAAAGTCTTCAAACTTGGTATGTAAGTTGTTTACCACAAAACTCAGGTCAAGTTCGATTTTGGGTTCAGAGTTCCAAGGGGTTCTGGAGTTATGCCCCTTGAAACATAGAAATTTTGCGAATTTTAGGGTTTCCGATTGATAACTTGTGAACGAAATAACACAAGGTCTTCAAACTTGGTATGCAAGTTGTTTACAACAAAACTCAGGTCAAATTCGATTTTGGGTTCAGAGGTCCAAGGGGTTCTCGAGTTATGCCCCTTGAAACTTAGAAATTTTGCAAATTTTAGGGTTTCCGACTGATAACTTGTGAACAAAATAACACAAGGTCTTCAAACTTAGTATGCAAGTTGTTTACAACAAAACTCAGAACAAGTTCTATTATGGGTTCAGAGGTCCTAGGGGTTCTGGAGTTATGCCCCTTGAAACTAAGATATTTTGTGAAACGTGGCGGGGTATCATGTAATGCACCATTACCATTTTTCATTATTTTATAGATTTTGTTTTGTATTTTAAAAACAGTTTGAAATAAAGGTTAACTTTAAATAGCAAAAATGTTCAGCGTATCAAGATCTACATACCTGCCAATTTTGAAAAAATCTAAATATACCCTATAGGAGTTACTGCCCTTTAGTGATCAAATATTTCATGATTTTATATATTTGGTCTTGTATCTCAAAAACATTATGAGATGGAGGTTAAGGTTGAATTTCAAAAGTGTTCTGTGCATCAAGATCTAACTACATGGCAATATTGATGAAATTCCACATACCTGTAAATATTTGGTGATGTTATATACATTTTGTCCTGTATATCAAAAATGATTTGAGGTAGAGATCAAGTTTTAACTGCAAAAAATGTTCAGTATGTCAAGGACTACATTTTATTAAACATGGTCAAGATCCAACCCCATCCAAGGTGGTCCCCAGCGAGAAACCTAGTTTAACATTGGACCCTATGGGAAAACATATTAAAGGATCTTCTTGTCTAAAAGTACTGTAAATCGGGAAATTTTCACGATAGTTAATTTTTTCACGATTTTCGCATTTGGAATGGAAGCATGAAAATAAAACGACGCGAATATCCATGTCTATTATTGTAGTCAATGGTCAACAATATAGCAGCGCGAATTCAACACTGCCCGAAGTAAAATCCTGTCAATTTACCACGAAATAAAGACGGCGCAGAATTTCCCAGTTTACAGTATTGGGCCTTGGTCACAAAAGTCCTTAGATGATGCCCTTTGAAAAATGTGTCTCAGGGAAGTTTAACATTGGACCCTACGGGAAAACATATTAAAAGATCTTCTTCTCTAAAACTACTGAGCCATTTTGTCAAACATCTACTTTGTGTTTACAGATATATATACAACTGAAATTTTTGTCAAAGATTTCTCGGCTTTTGTATGGAGGAATGATTTGATATTTGGTCTGTAAATTTTGTATGATGAGTTGTACAGCGTCTCCCCTTTTAAAGTCTGTCACTTATCTTCTTCTTGTTTGCTGACATCTATCTAGCGTGGGCATACATGTCCCATTGAGACATTTTTATACGACTGCAAACAAATTATGGTCATATAATGGTATGGCGCTATCGTCGTCATCGTCATTGTCGTATGGTGTAATGGTCGTCTGTAGACACTTGTTCAATAACTTAAGTTAAAGTTGATAAATCTTATGAAATTTAGACACAGTTTTCCTTGGCACAAAAGGAAGGCTTGGTATAGTTTTATTATTTTGGCCCCTCCCATTTTTAAAAAAATGCCAAAAAAGGCAAAATTGGGTGTCGAATATTTATTATTTATCAGATTTTGATGGGGTTTCTTTCAGTGTGTTCCTGAGGAAATTTCCTATCTCTAGTATATCAACGGATTTGACATTGCATGTACTGTTCATGGGGCCAAAGAGGGGCAAATTTCAAAAAATTAATTTTTTTATTTTTAGGGTCAGTGTGAGCTATTGCCATATCACTTGGCATCCATCATCCGTTAACTTTTCACATTTTCATCTTCTCCTGAAACCACTGAAGCAAATTCAACCAAACTTTACAGGAATAAAGGTCCTTTACAAAGATTGCTCATTGCATTCAGATCCGATAAAAAACATGGCGGCCAGCACGGAACTAAGGTTTAACATTGAACCCTATGGGAAAAATCACATTTTCATCTTTTGCTCTGAAACCACTGAAGCAAATTCAACCAAACTTTACAGGAATGATGAACTAAAGGTCCTTGACAATGATTGCTCATTGGGTTCCGATCCGATAAAAAACATGGCTGCCAGCAGGGAACATAGTTTAACATTGGACCCTATGGGAAAATCACATTTTCATCTTCTCCTCTAAAACCACTGAAGCAAATTCAACCAAATTTGACAGGAATGATGCACTAAAGGTTCTTTACAAATATTGCTCATTTCGTTCCGATCCGCTAAAAAACATGGCTGACAGCAGGGAACATAGTTTAACATTGGACCCTTAATAGGAAAATCTCATTGTCATCTTCTGCTCTGAAACCACTGAAGCAAATTCAACCAATCTTTACAGGAATGATGTACTGTAAACTGGGAAATTTTCGTGATTTTCGCGTTTGCAATGGTACCGCGCAAATAAAACGGCACGAATATACTTATTTGTCTATCATTGAAGTCAATAGTCAGCAATTTGGCAGCACGAATTCAAAACTGCTCGAACTAAAATCCAGTCTATTTACTGAGAAATAAAGACGGCACGAACATTTCCCGGTTTACAGTACTAAAGATCCTCAACAAAGATAGCTCATTTCGTTCTGATCTTATAAAAAACATGGCCTCCACTGCAGAACATAGTTTAACATCGGAGCTTGGTACGAGAGGGCCATCCTTTTCATCATCTTCTCTGAAACTATTCAAGCAAATTTAACTAAATGTATGGAAGGTCCTTTGGAAAAAATACTCATTTGAATAGGATCAGACAAAGACACGGATGCTAAAGGAGAACATAGCTAAATATTAGACCCCATGGGTAATAAAACATATTTTTGGTCATGCATGGCATAGAAGCATTTTGTCAGGTGAGCGATACAGGCTCAGTCTCTGAGCCTCTAGTTTTGCAATTGATTCTGAATGAAAAATCAATTAAGTTCTGCACCATCAAATTTTTGATTACTTGTTTCCTTTCCGAGCTATGAGGGGCCAAATGGGACCAAAATTGCAAACATGCAGATAACTAAAATTTTTATTTTTCATCTGATTTTGATGGGATTTTTTTCTTTGGAATCCTCTTGTTGTAAGCATTCAGTAGCATTTCATCAGATTTGGCAAAGCTCTTGCTGTGTCGAAGCTATGAGTATTCAAAGGGGCTGAAATTGCAATTTTCAAAATATGTAAATCTCTATTTTCATCAGCTTCTGATGGAATTTTTTTCTTTGTATTCCTCTTGTTGTAAACTAATGGTACATGTAGTATGTAAACAGATTTGGCATATCTCTTACCGTTTCTTAACTATAAGGGGTCATAGGGGCTGAAATTTCAATTTTTGAAAATATGTAAAGTCTTTATTTTAAATTGGATTTTGATGGGGATTTTTATGCCCTGCCCAAGAATGTGGAAGGAGCATATAGTGTTACCCTTGTCCGTCCTTCTGTCAGTATGTCCGTACTTCCGGTTAAGTTTTGCGTCAAGGTACATTTCTCAGAAACTATAAGGTATAGAACAATTATTGTAGGCCAGTAGGTAGCTCTTTACTAAGCAGTTTGACTCTTTGACCTACATTTCATGGTTAAGTGACTCTGTTTAAGTTTTACGTGTAAGTCCATTTCTCAACGACTACACATTATAAGGCAAATGATGTTTCATCAAATTAATTGCCTTGAGGAGTTGACAATTAGGTGGCTTTGACCTACATTTTATGCTTCAGTGACTTTGGTTAAGTTTTGCGTTAAGGTTCATTTCTCCACAACTACACATTATAAGACAATGATGTTTCATCAAATAAATTGTCTTGATGAGTACTACACAAATCACTGACAATTAGATGGTTTTAACCTATATTTTGCACTTCAGTGACTTTGGTTAAGTTTTGTGTTAAGGTCCATTTTTCAACAACTACACATTAAAAGACAATGATGTTTCATCAAATTAATTGTGTTTATGAGTACTACACAAATCACTGACAATTAGGTGGCTTTGACCTATACTTTATGCTTCAGTGACTTTGGTTAAGTTTTGCATTAAGGTCCATTTCTCAACAACTACACATTATAAGAAAATGATGTTTCATCAAATTAATTGCCTTGATGAGTACTACCCAAGCCATTCACAATTAAGTGGCTTTGACTTACATTTTATGTTTCTGTGACTTTGGTTAATTTTGCATTTAAGTCTGTCTCTCAATGACCATGCATTGTAGCATCATGATATTTCACTGTAAGATTCATCTAAAGGACAACTACCCATTTCACCAAGCATTGGGTATCAATGGCCTACATTTTATGCTTGAATGACTTTGTTAAATTTTTGGGTTGAGGTCCACTTCTAAGGAACTACACACACTATTCCATCACAATTCACTGACAGAGGATTTATTTTATGCTCAATTGACTTAGGTTATCTTTTGCGATAAATTTATTGGCGGGGCATCCATGTCTTACAGACACAATCTCTAGTTTTCTTTGGATTCATCTTGATATATGCTGTCATTGGTATGTCAACAATTTTGCTGAAATTATAGTTTCAGAGCTCTCAGGGATCAAAAGGGCTAATTTTAATGTTTCTTAGTTTGTGTCCAGCTAATTACCGTTTCAAGCTCCTTATTGTGTCCATCTTAATTACTGTACATGTGTCGATCCTTATTCACTCTTAAATTACACTTATTCAAATCTCAGTGGTCGACATGCTGCGGTCATATTATGCTGGCCTCGGCGTAGTCCTTAAGTTTTTAATTTAAAAAAAAAAATTAGATGGAATTTGTTTTCCTGATATTATTGAATTTCAACTTTTTGTATATTTATCACAGGGTAGGTTTGAAGAAAAAAACAACCAGGTTGTACTGTGTTTGTTGCTCAAAGCAAATACTATCCAAACAAAGAGACAGATGCAGAATCACTCAATCTGAGTCTGAATATTTAGAAAGAAAATATCAAATTGTAGCAGCCATTAACTCGTTAATCTGTGGTGCTTGTAAGAAAGTGTATAGAAAGGAGAGAAAGGATAATTTGATTGACAGTTTCATTAAACAGCAATTCCAACAGAAAGATAGCAGTGGAATAATCCAAATAAATTTGGAATCGGAAGAAAAGCCAAAAGGTAGTGTAAATAGGGCTTCTAAAGATTTAAACCAGAGGTGGAACAAACTCAAGGGCGTAACTACAACAAATTGAAAAAACCGATGTTTCTTGTTGACAAAATATTATTTAAAAAACAGATTACTAATGACTATTTTAAGCATCTATTTTGACCCCTAGATGCTTTGTTTTGGGTCGTTTTAACCTGGATATGGGATGTTGTCTCCTTGACATTTACCCCATTTCCTTTCTTTTTCATATTTATACAAAAATCAATTGATAATGTCAATGTTACTGAGTTTGTTCATGTGTCGCCAACATTTATGCGTGGTTTTGGTTGGCATTTTATACATAAAATTGATGCCTTACTATTATTCATCTCGTTTACTAAGTTTTTTCGTAGCATCTTAAAATTTTTAGAAGTAATTGGTAAGGAAGTTTATTTTCTCTAAATATTAATCAGTGATACTGAACTTTAGGTATACACTTCAATTTCATAAATATTTTGTTTTTTATGTGGTATATATCTATTTCAATATGTCAAGAATCCAGTGTACTGTCTTACTAGTATTTGAGGGCATCGTTTCCACCTTCAATTACACAGGAGTTCCTATCTCGAAAGTCTGGTATTAAATGGCTGTAGGGTATGAATTATGATTTAGACTGTGATCAAAACATTATACCAGGGACCAGATATTTATAAACCTATTCAATAGGAAAATGTTCCTTAGTTTCCAAATTTGAATCAAAATGTAAAAATCAAAATAAAACCTCTTGTACACTAGTGTTTTATTTAGAACTTTAAAAAGAAAGTTGGTGGGATGAAGGTTGTTAAGGTAGGAAAAATTGAACATCTACATGTGTCAGTGGACTTAGCCTCAGATAAGGTACTAAAGGAAAATATATAAAAACTAACATGATTTGGTAGTCTTCACCTCAAACAAGAAAAAAGATCATAAACAACCATAGGGTAGGCCCATTCACCAAAATCTCACAATGACCACAGATATCTTTTATATTTTTGTCACAGAACAACTTCATTTTTCTGAAATTCATATTAGCTAGTGTTTAAAATTCAATGCATAACACTTCTACTATCATATTAACAAGAAAGAATATCAAGATTTTCAACAAAAGTCGCTGAAAAAAACTCTACAAAATTGAATATTTTATTAGTTTGAATTATATTCTTATACTCAAAAAGGGGAATTAATTTTGGTCTGATGTCATTAGTGTAGTATGAAAGTAATCAGTTAAGTATGAAGGAGATGGAAGAATTCTAAACTTGCTAACACATTTGTTGACTATATGTAAGTTTAGAGTGATCTGTTGCTGTCTCTTTTGTCTTGCAACTAACAAAATACCGAAATCACAGCAAATTTATTTTCTGCATATGCACATTTCGACAACTTATGTCTCTTCAGTGCAACTTATTACATTCGTACCATACCAAAAACATTAATCTAGATCTGAATGTATTTATAATTCACTTCTAAAGTATTTATAATTTACTTTTAATATTCAAATAATAATAATTATTTAAATGTAGGTGAAAGAAATTCTAGGAGAAAGGCAGACTCAGCAGCTGAGGAAGAGTCTGATGAAGACAACCAGTCACATGACTTGTAAGTTACTACCTTTAAACCACTTTGTTTGATAATACTGTTGCAACTCGATGGCTTGAACACCCAAAGGACTGATGAAAATAATTCGAACTATAAGGGTGCCTAGCTATCAAGGCCAAAGAAAGGGTCCAGACTCCAGTATCCATGGTGTTTGATTTATTGCAGTTCAAGTCATCAAAGAACAACTATATTTTCTTAATTATGAAACATTATATGTCCAAGTTGATCACATTTGGGTTATTTTTGTCTCGCCCGCGACGAAAGTCGCGAAGGCGAGACATAGCGATCCAAAATTCCGTCGTCGGCGTNGTCAACTAAAATTTCAACATATGTGATAAAATTATTTTGATATATTTTAATATGAATATTAGGTAAATGATTGTTAATATATAATATTGTATTTGTATTATGTAAATGTATGTTGATATTTTGAAAAAAAAATAAAAAATTATAAAAAAAAATGTCTTCATCAAATCTTTATGGAATCATTTGAAATTTGGACAGAAGCAAGAAAATGGTCAGAAAATTACATCTACCTGAAAATTTTGGAAAATTTTTATTTAGTGTTTCTGTAATTTTTCCATATTTATACCCCCTGCAAACAAAGTTCGGGGGGTATATAGGAATCACCATGTCCGTCCGTCTGTCCGTCCATCTGTCTGTCTGTCCGTCCGTCCGTCCGTCCGTCCGTCCGTCTGTCCGTCTGTCTGTCCGTCCATGTACCTTGTCAGTGCATGTTCTCCTAAATGGCTGTTTTGATTTTCATGAAATGTTACACAGTTGCAGTACACCATCTGAAGATGTGCATGAAGTAATATGGTTGCTGCCCGAAATTTTGAAGGGGAGATAATTGGTCGTTGAGTATTTTCTGGAAAAAGGGGGGAGGTGAACCTTGTCAGCTCACGTTCTCCTAAATGGCTGCTTGGATTTTGATGAAATGTTACACAGTTGTAGTAAACCATCTGAAGATGTGCATGAAGTTATATAGTTGGTGCCCTAAATTCTGAAGGGGAGATAATTCGTCTTTGAATATTTTCTGGAAGAAGGGGGTTGGACGAACCTTCTCAGTGCATGTTCTCTTAAGAGGCTGCTTAGATTTTGATGAAATATTACACAGTTGTAGTACACCACCTGAAGATGTGCATGAAGTAATATGGTTGCTGTCTGAAATTTTGTAAGGGAGAAAATTTGTCTGAATATTATCTGTATAAAGGGGAGGGGTGATCCTTATCAGCACATGTTCTCCTAAACCACTGCTTGGATTTTGATAAAATGTTATACAGTTTTAGTACACCAGCTGAAGATGTGCATGAAGTAATATGGTTGCTGTCCAAAATTTTGAAGGGGAGATTCGTCTTTAACATTTTCAGGAAAAAAGGGGGGAGGTATATCATATTGTCCATACTTGTATTGTGTCCACATTTGTACTGTGTTCACAACTGTATTGGGTCCACACAGACTTAAATGTACACTTGCCATATTGATTCAGGGTTCAATTAGAGGGGGTATACCTGGCTGCCATTTGGCGACTTAGTTTTTTTTGTGCAAGAAATTTATTTTAACCCTGTTGTTAAAGTTTTTTAGAAGTCTAGTGAAGTTATTAAATTTTATTGGAATTGCACAAAAAATGGTCAAACGTTAGATGATGGTCAGAAAATTACTTCAGAACTGAAAAAAATTGATTTTTTTTCCTAGTTTTTCTGTATTTTTTCCAAATATGGACTTAGTTTTTTTTTTTTCTAAAAAATTTCAATGTTAGTTGTTAAGAAGTAGAATAGAGGCTTTGAATCTTAATAGAATTACATTGAAAATTGACAGTCCTGCATAAAATGAGCAGATGTGTAACAGGCTGTTGGAATTTTTATTCCGGTTCCAACTTTGGTAATATTTTCTGAAAATGTCAAAGACCAATAATTTTTGAAATTTTTGCATTCAGTTACAAATTTTAACAATGCTTTATTTTCAAGCATAAGTTTGAACACTAAAGAAATAAATAAAATGGTTCCAACTTTGGTAAATTTCCTGAAACTCCAAAGACAAGCTTTTTTTGGAAATTCTTCTTAGCAACAATGCTTTTTTAATAAATTTGAATCAAACAAACAATACAGAAATGAAATTGCCAAAGTTTTTGATTCCAATTTTGGTTTACATACCTGGAACTCGGAAAGACCAGTTAATTTTTGGAATTCTACCTAGCAGCCGTAAATTTTTCGGTTCCTTTCAGTTAAAATGATGATTTTCAAAAGTCAAATTGCAAAAATCTTTGATTCTAATTTTGGTAAATTTAATGGATCTCTCAAAGACCTGTTATTTTTTGGAATTCTACCTAGCAACCATACCTTTTTAGCTCACCTGGCCTAAAAGGCCATGTGAGCTTTTGCCATCACTATGCGTCCGTCGTCCGTCGTCCGTCTGTCAACAATTTCAAAAATCTTCTCCTCTGAAACCACTGGGCCAAATGTAACCANATTGGAGGTGTTCGAGCTACAAAAGTTTGAGAAACTGAAGATCAACTGTATAACTTACAATGTTTCCTTGATTAAGGCAACTGAAAGCCAGGTGAGCGATACAGGCTCCTGGGAGCCTCTGGTTTGGTCCTGAAACTCTCAAAGATCTGTTATTTTTGGGAATTCTACCTAGCAACCATATCTTTTTTCAGTTCCTTGCAGTATGAATAATTATTTTCTATAGTGAAATTTCCAAAAACCTGGATTCCAATCGTGGAAAATTTTATGAAACTTTAAAAGACCATTAATTTTTTGAATTCTACTTAGCAACCAAACATTTTTTGCAAACATTTCATTGAAAACAGTCATTGTACAAAATTAGCTGATACCAATTTTGGTATGAAAGTCTCTAAGACCAGATATTTCTTGAAATTCTACCTGGCAACCTCATCTAAATATAGGCCAAATTATAATGACAATGTTGTGAGCGGGCGAGACATTAGGTTCCGTGGAACTTTACGAATTTTTAGCTCACCTGACCCAAAGGGTCAGTGTGAACTTTTGCCATCACTTGGCGTCTGTCGTCCTTGTCCGTCCGTTAAACTTTTCACATTTTCATCTTCTCCTCTGAAACTACTGAAGCAAATTCAACCAAACTTTACAGGAATGATGTTTGGAAGGTCCTTTACAAAGATTGCTCATTTCGTTCCGATCCGACAAAAAACATGGACGACAGCATGGAACTTAGGTTTAACATTGGACCCTATGGGAAAAATCACATTTTCATCTTCTGCTCTGAAACCACTGAAGCAAATTCAACCAAACTTTACAGGAATGATGTACTAAAGGTCCTTAACAATGATTGCTCACTCGTTCCGATCCGACAAAAAACATGGCCGCCAGCACAGAACATGGTTTAACATTGGACCCTATATGGGAAAATCACATTTTCATATTCTGCTCTAAAACAGTTGAAGCAAATTGAACCAAACTTTACATGAATGATGTATTGAAGGTCCTTTACAATGATTGCTCATTTTGTTTCGATCTGACAAAAAACATGGCCGCCAGCGCAGAACTTAGGTTTAACATTGGACCATATGGGAAAAATCACATTTTCATCTTCTGCTCTGAAACCACTGAAGCAAATTCAATCAAACTTAATAAGAATGATGTACTAAAGGTCCTTAACAATGATTGCTCATTTTGTTCCAGTCCAACAAAAAACATGGCTGCCAGCACGGAACATGGTTTAACATTTGACCTTATGGGAAAATCACATTTCCATCTTCTGATCTGAAATGGCTGGAGCAAATTCAACCAAACTTTACAGGAATTATGTATGGAAGTTCCTTAACAATGATTGGTCATTTCCTTCTGATCTGACGAAAAACATGGCCGCCAGCATAGAACTTATGTTTTACATTGGAACCCAAGGGAAAAATCACATTTTCATCTTCTTCTCTGAAACCACTGAAGCAAATTCAACCAAACTTTACAGGAATGATGTACTAAAGGTCCTTAACAATGATTGCTCATTTCGTTCCGATCCGACAAAAAACATGGCCGCCAGCACTGAACATGGTTTAACATTGGACCCTATGGGAAAACCACATTTTCATCTTCTGCTCTGAAACGGCTGAAGCAAATTCAACCAAACTTTACAGGAATGATGTATGGAAGGTCCTTAACAATGATTGCTCATTTCGTTCAGATCTGATAAAAAACATGGTTGCCAGCACAGAGTATGGATTAACATTGGACCCAATGGGAAAAATGACATTTTCATCTTCTGCTCTGAAACGGCTGAAGCAAATTCAACCAAACTTTACAGAAATGATGTATGGAAGGTCCTTTACACAATTTGCTCATTTTGTTCTAATCTGAAAAAAAAACATGGCCGCCAGCGCAGAACTTAATTTTAACATTGGACCCTATGGGAAAAATCACATTTTCATCTTCTGCTCTGAAACCACTGAAGCAAATTCAACCAAACTTTACAAGAATGATGTACAAAAGGTCCTTAACAGTGATTGCCTATTTCGTTCCAATGCGACCAAAAACATGGCCGCCAGCATGGAACATGGTTTACATTGGACCCTATGGGAAAATCACATTTTTAGCTCACCTGACCTAAAGGGTCAGTGTGAACTATTGCCATCACTTGGCGTCTGTCGTCTGTCATCCGTCCGTCCGTCTGTTAACTTTTCACATTTTCATCAACTGCTCTGAAACCACTGAAGCAAATTCAACCAAACTTTACAGGAATGATGTATGGAAGGTCCTTTACAAAGATTGCTCATTTCGTTCTGATCGGATAAAAAACATGGCCGCCAGCACGGAACTTAGGTTTAACATTGGACCCTATGGGAAAAATCACATTTTCATCTGATGCTCTGAAAAGGCCAAAGCAAATTGAACCAAACTTTACAGGAATGATGTACTTAAAGTCCTTAACAAAGATGGCTCATTTCATTACGATCCAATGAAAAACATGGCGGCCAGCAAGGAACATGGTTTAACATAGGACCCTATGGGAAAATCACATTTTCATCTATTCCTCTGAAACCACTGAAGCAAATTCAACCAAAGTTTGCAGGAATGATGTATGGAAGGTCCTTTACAAAGATTGCTCATTTCGTTCAGATCCGATGAAAAACGTTGCGGTCAGCACGGACATGGTTTAACATAGGACCCTATGGGAAAATCACATTTTCATCTACTCCCCTGAAATAACAGAAGCAAATTCAATCAAAATTTACAGGAATGATGTTTGGAAGGTTCTTTACAAAGATTGCTCATTTCCTTCTGATCCGATAAAAAACATGGCAGCCAGCGCGGAACTAAAGCTTAACATTGTACCCTATGGGAAAAATCACATTTTCATCTTCTCCTCTGAAACCACTGAAGCAAATTCAACCAAACTTTACAGGAATGATATATAGAAGGTCCTTAACAATACTTGCTCATTTAGGTCCGATCCGATGAAAAATATGGCGGCCAGCAAGGAACATAGTTTAACATAGGACCCTATGGGAAAATCACATTTTGATCTACTCCTCTGAAACCACTGAAGCAAATTCAACCAAACTTTACAGGAATGATGTATTGAAGGTCCATTACAAAGATTGCTCATTTTATTCTGATTCGATAAAAACATGGCCGCTAGCGCGGAACATAGGTTTAACATTGGACCCTATGGGAAAAATCACATTTTCATCTGATGCTCTGAAAAGGCTGAAGCAAATTGAACCAAACTTTACAGGAATGATATACTAAAGATCCTTAACAAAGATTGCTCATTTCATTCCGATCCGATGAAAAACATGGCGGCCAGCACGGAACATGGTTTAACATAGGACCCTATGGGAAAATCACATTTTCAACTTCTCCCTAGAAATAACAGAAGCAAATTCAACCAAACTTTACAGGAATGATGTATTGAAGGTCCTTTACAAAGATTGCTCATTTCCTTCCGATCCGAAAAAAAATATGGCCGCCAGCGCGGAACTTAAGTTTAAAATTGGACCCTATGGGAAAATCATATTTTCATCTTCTCCTCTGAAACCACTGAAGCAAATTCAACCAAACTTTACAGGAATGATGTATGGAAGGTCTTTTACAAAGATTGCTCATTTCGTTCCGATCAGATAAAAAACATGGCTGCCATCACGGAACTTAGGTTTAACATTGGACCATATGGGAAAAAATCACATTTTCATAGTGCTCTGAAAAGGCTGAAGCAAATTGAACCTAACTTTACAGGAATGATGACTGAAGATACTTTACAAAAAGTGCACATTTCATTTTAATCAGACAAAAAACATTGCCTCAAGTGCAGAACATAGTTAAACATTTTAGCCCAGTATGAGAAAACCATCCTTTTCATCATCTTCTATCAAAACAATTAAAGCAAATTATAATAAATGTATAGAAGGTCCTTTGCAAAAATTACTCATTTCAATAGGATCAGACAAAACATTCTGGTGCTAATTGAGAACATACCTAAACAGCCTACCCCATTGGTAAAAAACATGATCATTTTTGGTCATGCATGGAGTAGAATTGTTTTGTCAGGTGAGCGATACAGGCTTAGTTTCTGAGCCTCTAGTTTATTATATTTTCACTCAGAAACCAATATTGTAGTAAGTACTGTCATCATATATAGCTTAGTAAACTGGATGTAAAAGACAAGACACAAATTACATGCATATGCAGATCTTGGACAAAAGTAAAATCACATTTTTAAAAAAATTATTGTGAAGCTAATTGTTATCTGATTTCAATCAAATTTACACCAATAAACTCAGAATGTTGTGTAGTTTGCATGTTTATTTCAGTATCAATTTCTTATGGTAGTTTAAAAGAATCAGCAATTTAAACAAGAAGTAAAATTTTGATGACACAATTTTACTTACATCAATAGGGAATTGTGACCCTAAATTTTTAATATCATGCTTTACTAAATTATTCTTCAAAACTTAATGTCAGAAAATTATGCCAAAATAAACAATTAAACTGCATAATATTCTGAGTTTAATGGCGCAAATTTTAAAGAAAGGCTTTCAAATAATTTTTGAAAAAATTGGAGTTTTACATGAAATATATATGAAAATATCAAAGCGTGCGAATACTTTGTCCCAAATCTGTACATGTATAAGGTGTTTTCCACTAGATACTTGTTGCCTGATAGTATTTACTTTCTGTCAGTAATTTTTAGCTCGCCGGGACGAATGCCTGGAGAGCTATTGTCATGCCCCCGATGTCTTCGTCGGTTTCGGCCTCGTCAGCGTCAGCAAAAATTTAACCTTTCTTTTGGAATTGAGACCTGAATAGCTAGGATGTTGATATTTGGTATGTAACTTCCTTATGATGAGAGCTTTCTTCTGGTACTATACTTGTAGACATTTTGACCTTGACCTTGCCCTGAGAGCAATTTTTAAAAAACTTTAACCTTGCCACTAGAAGGTAGGCTTTTAGTGGTAGGGTGTATATATTTGGTATGTAACTTCCTTATGATGAGAGCTTTTTAGTGGTACCATATTAATAGACATTTTGACCTTGACCTTGCCCTGAGGGCAATTTTTAAAAAACTTTGACCTTGCCTGTAGTAGGTAGGCTTTTAGTGGTAGGGTGTTTATATTTGGTATGTAAATTTGTTATAATGAGAGCTTTCTTCTGGTACCATATTTCTAGACATTTTGACCCTGACCTTGCCCTGAGGGCAATTTTTTAAAAACTTTAACCTTGCCTCGAGAAGGTAGGCTTTTAGTGGTAGGGTGTTCATACTTGGTATGTAACTTCCTTATGATGAGAGATTTCTTCTGGTACCATACTTGTAGACATTTTGACCTTGACCTTGCCCTGAGGGCAATTTTTTAAAAACTTTAACCTTGCCTGTAGAAAGTAGGCCTTTAGTGGTAGGGTGTTTACATTTTGTAAGTAACTTCTTTCTGATGAGAGCATTCTAGTGGTACCATATTTGTAGACATTTTGACCTTGACCTTGCCATGAGGGCAATTTTTTGAAAACTTTAACTTTGCTTCTAGAACTAAGTTGTTTAGTGCTAGGGTGTTCATTTTTGGTATATGACTTCTTTCTAATGGTACCATATTTGTAGACATTTTGACCTTTACCTAGCCCTGAGGGCAATTTTTAAGAAACTTTAACCTTGCTTCTAGCTCAATTGTTTAGTGATATTGTGTACATATTTGGTATGTGATTTAGTATAAACAGTATTTTATTTAGAAAAACATATATAATTTACTTGTGATGAGTGCTTTCTGATGGTACCATAGTTGTAGAAATTTTGACCTTGACCTTGCCCTAAGGGCAATTAAAAAAAAAAAAAAAAAAAAACTTTTACAATGCTCCTAGAATTTAGTTGTCGAGTGATATGGTGTTTATAATTGGTATGTGACTTTCTTGTGATGAGAGGTTTTTGATGGTACCTTTCTATAACTTTAGAATTTATTGTGCATTGAGGTTACTCTAATCCCGGTGAGCTATGTTGTCTTCTGACAACTCTTGTTATACACCCGTCTAATAACAAGACAATTTATTATACCAGTGACAGAGTGTCCTTTTTACTGCCGTTTCATAATTATCCCACTTTTGACAATCCTATAGTCAAATGACTGCAAACATTGTGGATTTTTCTTAAATGATAGTCTTACAATGTTTATATTTTTTGGTGAAATTTTGATCAAAGAAAATCCATGAAGATTTCTGTGTATATTTATTATGTATAAATGCAAAGGCATCATCAAATTTGAAAAGCTTCGATTGTGAAAATTACTTCTTTGCGAAATGTTCGTCATCATAAATATTGTAAATTTCCATGTTTGCTGTATTTGAGCTTGCTGATCTTTCATACTTTTGTAAATTCTAAAAAAAAAAAAAAACAGACTAAACTTGTTTTCCTGGTCTGTATTTAAATTATTGAATATTTCTTACAGGCAGCCTCCTAATAAGAAAAAGAAAAAAGATTACCAGATTTACTGTGTGTGTTGCTCAAAGCCGGTACTACATCAAAACAGACGTACAGTGGATCAATTAATATCGGAATATTTAGAAAGAAAATATCAAATTATAGTAGCGGTAAATTCAATAATCTGTTCCAAATGCTTGTTTAAGATTGAGTATTGTATTGAACAGCAGTCCAAACAGACAGATTCCGGTGATGAAGTTCAAGGTCCCTCTAGTTACGGAACATCTGTGATTTTGACTTCATGGGAACAACAAAAAGGTAACATAATAAGGAAATATGAACATTAAACAATGTAAGAATATGAAGAAAATACACATCATGCAAAGTCTCTACAAATACATGGTAACACCAAGCAATGAAACAATGCCTTTATTGCTGTCCTTCATTTTGATATCACAATGAGTTAACTAAAGAATTAAACAAGAGGTTGGACGTATAGTTTCTACAACAAGAACTCAGTTGATTATGAAATTTCTCACACCGAGTTAAATAAATTTTGCAGATTTTTAAAAACGAGGCTTGCCGAGTTTTTAAACATTTGAAAATTTTTCAACAAGATGTGAGAAATTTCAAAATTAACGTGCTTAAGTTGTAGAAAATGTTTCTATTATGACAAAATGTAAAACACAGAAGAATATGTTCCGAATAGATTTGGCGGGAAATTTCTCATGAGTTGTTCTCTCTCTAGAGACAGGCATGATTTTATTCCGCTTTTCTTCGCGTCAGATCCCGATCTTTATTTTCAATTTCCGCTCCGGATTCAAAATCACGTTTCGCCGATATTGTTCCGCTTTTTACATTTACAGGCGTGTTTCCGGTTTGTGAAATGTAAGCTGCGACCTGATTGGCTTAGAGCGAATCATTGTCCAATGGTTAAACACGTATTAAACGAGTTTGAGTTTCAGTTAAATGCCATGTGAGATCATGGCTACGAAAGTTGTGAACCGGCAAGAAAATGGAAATGTCTTAGTGGATAAAGGACTAAAAAACCCGTGGAAATGGGAATGGCTGGAGAAAAAAGTGGACGGGGAGCCAGTTCGACGTTTCATTAGAAAGCTTGACATGAGAGGAATGGCAAAGTGTGAACTTTGCAACAAGAATATAAATTACGGTGTGAGAGGTTGGAGGAGTCTGGAGCAACATATGTTAAAAAAACTCCATAGGGATAATCTGAAGATAGTAAGCTCCAATTATTCCATAACTTTGTCAGGTAAGTCAAAATTCTAGTATTTAAAATTCAAATAAACTATCTCACTTTGCAGAGAAGTATGTTCTTTTAGGATAAGGAGAACTGTCCCCCTTCTTTGCATTTTTCTCTCTTAAATATCCAAACTTTGAAAGCCATATTACATTAAGGTAAAAAAGTACAGGTGCTAAGGAGGGTGCTGCCAATTTTTTTTTTTTAAGTTTACCATATGTTATGGAGGGGTGTTTCAAAGTTGACCATTTACAAGTAGGTGGCAAATCAAGGGGAAATTCTGAAGATGCTTAAAATTTTAGAATAATGGGAGAGAGCTAATGAAGAAAATATGTATAGACAATGCTTGCTTTACAAAACTTATTAATTTTTTTACAAGCTTTGTTGTTCAGATTACAAATGCAAGAAATCAAATGAATAATGATTGATTAAATAATTTATTCAAATCAGTGCAGATACATGTACATTGTGATTTCCATTTCCCTTTTCAGCTAAATCTGGTCATTCAATTGAGAACCCCAAAGAAAATGTACCATACTGAATTCATCCCTGTTTAAAAAATATAGCAGTTATAGAAGAACCAGTTCCATTAACATTGACTCCATTAAATGACAGGATACTGAATGCAGAGGCCATGGTTCTCGGATTTGCAGCAGAGAAATCTCTCTCGTTTTCAGTTTTTCGGGAATTATTGATCTTGCTAAAGCCTTAGCCTCTGACCCAAAAGCACTAGAGTCTTTGCATATGAATCGAACAACTGCCTCTTATAAGATGCAATATGGAATTGGAAAGACCTTTGCTGAACAGCTAGTCACAACTTTAAAATGTATACCTTTCTCTTTCAATATGGATGAAAGTACAAGTTCCAACTTTCAGAAAGTTTTAACAATTCTAGTAAGCTATTTCTGTCCGCTAAGAAATCAAGTGGTTGTACAGCATTTTGCATCTTTGTCATGTATTAAGGTTAACAGCGAGTCACTCTTTAATGAAGTTGTTACACTGATGGAGAAACATGAAATTCCATGGAAAAACTTGATGTCTGTACTCATGGATAGTTGTAATGTTATGCGTGGGTCGAAGTCTGGGCTTGAAGTGCGCCTTAGGAATCAAAAAGGACCACATCTTTTGGATATAGATGGCGACACATGCCATCACGTTCACATTGCTGCTAAAGCCTTTTGTAAGCCTTTTAATTCAGTGGTCGAACAGTTATACAATGATTTATTCAACGATTTCAAGTGGTCTCCGGATCTCAGAGAAGTATTTCAAGAAGTATGTGACATGCTTGGTGTGAAATTTACTATGCTTGGAAGATATGTTAGCCATAGATGGCTGTCCGTATACGATATTACCCTTGACACTTTACGTCTGTTTGATTGCTATACAGTGTTCTATTTTCCATGGGTATCAGATAAACACTCAGAGAGAGCAAAGTATCTGCCTGTTGTTGTTGAGACATACCATAGACTTGGAGTGTCAGAAGCTTCTAGGGAAAGAATAACTGAGATAAGAAAGGTTTGTTTGCTTTTGATATGTTTTTTGTTTTGGTTTGTTCATTTGTTTTTACTGAAAGTGTTTGCTACAAAAGTAAGTTAAGCATGTTATTTCTAATTGTTTAAATATTTGAAAAAAAAAATGATTTAGTCTTCACTGGAATGGCATCCCAGTAACTGAAAAGAAAATGTTTATTTCATTTAAAATAAAGCTTCCAGGGAAGACAGAGTAATGTTTTATTGTATGTTTTCCTGATGTTTGCATGGTTTGTTTTACAGTTACTTATTTTTATTAACAGCATGTATTGACAACGTTCAGTTTGATTCTTGGAAATGTTGATCTTGGTAAATCAGTCTAGATCATGGTAAGATTTTAATTTTAAACCCATGAAGATCTCAGTTATTGAATGAATGCATGGCTCAAATCTTTGCACAAACAGAAAATACAGTGCAAACAAGACTAATATGTTTTTCTTGCTCAAATAATTTTAATGAATTAATGATAAAAAAAAATGTTGAAATTAAACTAGTATGAAATATACATGGACATGATGTGCATATTTTACGAAAGGATATGGAATAAATGAACATGAGACCATAACACATATGTTAACTCCAACTGCAATAATTTTAATGAGCTGTATGGCCATTTCGGAAATTAATTCCTCATCAGCAGCACTAGAACCCAAACAAAGGAAATCCATATTCAAAAAATGTTTAAAATGCATAAAACCAAACGAAATCCGAATAATCAGTAATATCAAATACAGCTAAGGACAAAACTATGATGGAGGGAGTTAATCCTTAGGTTTTAGAATTTACATGAATTTAGATAATATTAATTGAACAAAGTGTACACATGAGATATTATCTCATGTACAAGTACACCATGTATGCCTGAATACATTGCTAAAAGCATGATATAATGTTAAACAAACCTCTAAAGTCATTTATTTTTTTTTGGAAATTAAGGAGCTGATGAAGATGTCTTTTTTTATATTAAAAAAATTGTAGTTTGCACATATCAAGTTGTAAGAATTGTATATCCATATTCATATGTTTGAATTTAATATCTTGAATGTCTGACATATTTTAAATTAAAATTGATCTCTATTTATACTATTTTCAGGTGCTTCTTGATAAGAAATTAACAAAAGAGGGACGTGACCGTAAAGAAAGANTTATACGTGAAGCAAATAACTTAAGTGCAGATGCACCTGTATTTATTGATTTGCACTCACATGTAAAACATTCATTCATGTAAGAATACAATAAACATCAATTTGATAAATGTATTACTATTAATTTAAATTTATGAACAGGTAAAGTTATTGAAGGAGTTTGTTGGATGTTATGTGAAGCCAGAGATCATCAGCACAGCTACATCATCTGGAAAGCTTAAGAAGCTTGACATTACTTCAAAACAGAACCTCCCGGCACCTGAATAGGTTTTCAGGGGCTTTGGCTACAGAGCTGCCGGGCGCGTCCCCAGGTGGTGGATAGGGGAATGCCCTGTCTTTGCGGGGTAGTCAGGTTATAATACGGAAAGCCTGACCGCGAACCATTGTAGCCAAACTGTGTGGAGAAACGCCACGCTCCATGCAGTATAAAGACCCCTTCTATATTTCTCTAAAGAGAGCAGACGCACTGGGTGTCGTATAGAAGGCTAAATTTCCTGCCCCTACCCATTTCTCCCCTTTTCCAGTGGCAATCAAAAGTCGTTGCCCCGGTTGTCCCTTCCACCTTTATTTCTTTCTTCTTTTACTTACAATTTGTTTTGAATTGATTAACTTGTTCTCGTCCTGATATAGCTGAAATATTGCTCATTGGACGTTAAACTCTAACTAATCAATCAATCAATCAAAACAGAACCTCCTTAAGCAAGAGAAGATGTTTCTAGGTGCAAGAGCTACAAAAATCATAGTGAAATCTCCAGCAAAAGACCATCTTGTCAAAGAGTTTTTGAAACAAGTATGTATTTGGTCCTGTACATGAGTATATGAAACAAATTTGCATTAATGTAATCAAGTATGATCTCAAAAATACACTTGCAGCTGACAATGTGCATACTTCATAGAAAATTTATTTGAACAAATATACATACATTTGTACATCATGCATTCTGAAAAAAACATTTAATTTGAATAGAAATATATTTGATATTGTGTTTAAAAATGATTTATTTATGATGGATACTTGAAAAATATTTCTTCTAATCCAGAAAATTTGATTTCTTTTTATTATTTCAGGTTGAAGATGCATATGTTGCATGTGGCAAAACACTTCAGGAGAAGCTGCCAATTTGTAATGTTTTCCTGAAAGCAGTATCTGCAATCCACCCAGATTCTAGAGGTAATTCACTTTCTCTGGCCTATCTTGCAAAGCTACCAGGTTTGGTTACCAATGTATTAGCTGATGATGAAAAAGATAAGTATGATTTGGAGGTCAGGAAATTTCAAACTGATACTATTCCTGATATTGAGGAAGGAGAACCAATAGATGTATGGTGGGGAAAGAAGGAAATAAACTTAAAATATCCATGTTTGACTAAGATGGTAAAATCCATTCTAAGCTGTTTTCATGGCCCACAAGTGGAAAGTTCATTTAACATAATGAATGATGTTATTGACCAAAAATCAGGAAGGATTAACATTGAGACATACAATTCAATACAAAATGTGAAATATTCCCTCAAGTCAGCTGATAAGAGTGCAGTGGAATATTTCAAGAAAAGAGACTACTTGCACGAAAAAGTAGAGGCAACGTTATGCTCAAATATGAGAAGTGCATGCCGCCATTATAATGCTGCACTAACAGCCAAGAAAGAACAATTAGATGAACGAAAAAGAAAATTAAATATTGTAGTTTCAAGGGATAAGGTGTTAACAAAAAGGAAGGCAAAAGAACTGTTTGCAAAGGCTGCTAAAAAATCAAAACTGTGTCATTCTGAGAGTGCAAACAAAGCTAAAAGAAGTGTTAAATAATTAAAATTGAACACTGGAATAAGTCGTACTTGAACATTATCAAGTTTATTGTGTCACTAACTTGTTGATACTGAATACAAATGTTTGTTAAGATAATTTTCTTTTTCCTTGGTCTTAAACGGTTCAAGAAATTAAGCCAGAGCTTTGCCAGATTTGAAAGCAATTTATTGGGATAATGACAAAAGAATGTTATTATTAACAAGCAACTTACAACAACACAGATTTTTTAATTACCAGCATGAATGTTTTAACCTATATTTCCACTGTACACAGGATCTATTTAAAACAAATTCCCCCATTGTGATAGTTTTAATGGAATTTCAAAGTGTCCAAAAAATATCTAATCTAGCTCTGGGCGTGAAAAATCATAACATTTTTTTTTCAAGTTTGAAAAAAATCTGCACAAAAAATACTTGATTTTGAAGACCTCAAAAGGTGCCCAGGAGACGCCCAGAATACAGGATTTTGCACCATTTTTCCCAGAGCTTCTGGGGGCCTTGAGCGGCCCCCAGACCCCCGGCCGTTAAAACCACCACGCTACGCGTGGTGGGAGGGTTGCTTCGCAACCCTTTCTTTTCTTATTCAGCTTTTTTACTTAAGCCTTAAAATCATGCCTGGGAAATTCTGACTGCCACTGGAAAAGTAGGGTGAAATCGTCAAGGGCTGGGAATTTAGCCTTGTAGCCGATCACCTACGGACCACCCAAAAAAGAGCTTGCTACAAGGGTTCTTTAACGTGCAGGAAGCGTGGCATTTCTTCCAACACGTGGACCTGAGATTACATCCCATCCGAAAGATGGGTTGTGTATTTATTAATCCCGCACAACCACGGAATGGGTCCTATTTCTATATCCCGGGACCCTCGGGGTCAGCCTCCGTTTAGGAGGGGTCACACCCCGCAAGCCGGAGATACTAGGTCCTATTTCTATATCCCGGGGTTTCCTCGGGGTCCTGTGTTAGGAAGACTCATACTCCAAGCTCAGAGGATGCTGCGGGCCTATTCATAAGCCGGGACCGCGCACGGCGGAAATGCACATGAGAGAAAGTCTCTACAAATACATGGTAAAAAACAAGCAAGGAACAACGCTTTTATTTTGTTCTTCATCTTGAAGTCACCATGAGGCCTTCAACAATGAGCTTTGCTCATACCTCATAGTAAGTTCAAGAGGGCCCCTAGCACCGGTTTGAGCGGAATTCTTTGCTAATTGTTGAGCAACGCTACATCCATGTCTTCATTGGTCGTGGGTGCGGGATTGTCAACAGTCTTTTTCTTTTTATTATTCGTTTTTAATTTTTGCTTTTTTATTTTCGAACTCCACCTTCTCCCTTTTTGCCTCGGTATTCGTTTGCCGATATATTATGTATGCAAGAAGGACACCACGGAAATACAGATACAATCTTTTAAAAACAACCGACTATTAGTATCATAACACCAAGGAACGAATGCATAATATGAAACGCACGGGCTATTCTGGTATGATAAATTACAAACATACGGACCTATGAAGTGAAAAAACAACTACAGAGGCTAATTTTTGGATATTACTATTTGCACCGTCCTGATAGCTAGTTATGCCAAAATGAGATACCGGAGCTAAAGTATTCAACGGAGAAGTCAATGGACGACGACTTATCATGTTGTATAAAATGGTCAAACTGTGTCCATCATGCTACTGTTCACCTGAATCATGGCTAGCAAGGTAATTTTAAAAGATCTCTGAATATATAATAATAGTTTTTCCAATATTGTTAAACTGATTGATTGATTGAATATCTAACGTCTACTGAGCAATATTTCAGCTATATCACGACAAGAACAAGTTTGTTAATAAATAATCATTTTGGGGAATGGAAAGGGTCATGGGACGGGAAATTCTGACTGCCACTGGAAAAGTAGGGTGATCTCGTCAAACTGTAGGAAATAATTTAAAGGGACTATTGTGAGCAAGTTGGGTTAAAATTGCTAAATTTTGGTTTCAGAGAAGAAAATATTTGAATAAGTTTCGAAATTGTCCAATGCTAAAAATTGTTCCCCACTGTGGGACATCTTGGATGAAATACTGACCTGCAAGACATCTTTTTTGAAAATGTTTTTCATCTATTGTGGGGTTTTCAAAACTATATACATTTTATATACTGGTTCTAGTTGGACTCTCGTGTTTCAGAGAAGACCGTCTTGGAATGAGTGCTCCCCTGGGTTCAATGGTGATCATTTTTAAATTATGTCATACGGTGGTGTCCATCTTTTATGAAGTTCTGACCTGCTTGATATATTTTCCAGTGGCCAAGTTTTCTTCTAACTGTAAAAGATGTGTCATAGAATGATGTGTTGGTAAGGTGAGCATATGATTCGGAATGCCAACAGTGATGAAAATCATCTTTTTAAACGTGTTTACATCGGAAAATCCAGCAAGGCCTACAACATGAGTTGAACAGTTCAAATCCGGCCGTAGACCTTGCTTGATTTTCCGATGTTAACAGGTTTAATTAGGGAAACGGGATAGAGAAAGGGGAGGTTTGGGTACCCATAAACCGGTTTAACCCTACCACTGGCCTTTGCTGGTGCCGGTACCAAGTCCGGCTATCCCGAGTTCCTATCGTTATTTATGTTTGTCTCTTGTTTTCATTATTGTTTTTCTGGTGCAGTTTGCTTGTAAATTGTGGCATGTGATTGTAGTTCCTGGCCATTGTAGGTGTTTGCTGTTTTCCTGTTTTTGTAATTAAAAAGGTTAATTTTATCATTGCTGGCATTCGGAATCGCATATTCTACCTTTGCAGCTCAGCTTATCAACATATTATTATTCATATTATATAGAGCTGCTTGCAACACTATTTTCTATATACCTGTTCCATAGAATCATCTCTAAATGTATTTTTCATAGAATACAATGTTAAAATATAAGAGACGGACCAGCCGTATACAACTTTTATAGGGACATCCAAAGGACCAATATGACTAAGTTTGATCACAATTAATCAAGTGGTTCCAGAGGAGAAAATCTGTGAGCTAAAAAATTACGATGCATGACAGACACAAAGTTATGACAAAAGCTCACCTCGACTATAGGCAGGATTGTCTTCCTTGCCTAATTTGGATAGCATGCATATCTGTGGATGATATGCAACAACTGCGTATAGTGTTGTTATGAACCATGTTACGTTTAATTAGGAGTTCAGTGCTAGTCTTTAACTTACTATGAGGTATGAGCAAACCTAATTGCTGAAGGCCTCATGTTGACTTCAAGATGAAGAACAACAATAAAAGAGTAAGAGTTGTTCCTTTGCTTGGAAATACCATGTATTTATCGGAACTTTGTCTCGTGTGTATTTACTCCATATCGTCGCTGTTCTGCAAAAACCTCGTAATTGCAGTTTCTGAAATTTTACAGGAGACCGAAAACAAGAGGCTCTCAAGAGCCTGTATCGCTCACCTGGGTCATGGCTGACACAATAAGTCAAAATAATCACAACGTTTAAGGTTCTCATTTTCAAATTTGTTTATTAATGTTTAAGGGTCTCATTTTGAAGTTTGCTGATGTTTATTAATGTTTAAGGGTCTCATTTTGAAGTTTACTGATGTTATATGATCCAAAATTAAACTATGTTCCCCACTGGCAGCTATTTTTGATGAGGCGTAGACCAACTGTCACCTTTCTTGAAGAAGACCATGTAAGGATCATTGTGCCTCACTTTGGTTCCAATTGGCATAGTATTTTCAGAGGAGATCTTTAAATGATTTCCCATGGGGTCCAAGGTTAATCAATGTTCCCCGCTGACTGCCATCTTGGATGCTATGCGGACATCCAGACACATTTTATGAAGGGGACCAAGTAAGGACCATTGTGCCTAAGTATGATTCCAATTGGCCATGTACTTTCAGAGAAGATCTTTGAATATATTCCCCTATAGGGTCCAATGTTAAAAACATGTTCCCTCCTGGCGGTCATCTAGGATACATGATGGGACCTGCTGAACACATTTTTTTAAAGGGGGCCACGTATGAACCATTGTGACTTAGTTTGGTTCCAATTAGCCCAGTATTTTCAGAGGAGAAGATTTTTGCAATATTGTCCAATTTTGGACCAAGTTCCCACTGGCGGCCATCTTGGATGACGTGCAGACTTGCCGGACAAAATTTTCAAAGGGGACCACCGATGGACTATTGTTCTAATTGGTGCAGTGGTTTCAGAGAAGATCTTTGAATGCTTTCCCATAGGGTCCAGTGTTAAACTGTGTTCCCTGCTGGCGGCAATCTTGGATATGATTCAGACTTGCCAAACATTTTTTAATGGGGCCACATAAGGACCATTGTGCCCAAGTTTGGTTCCAATTGGACCAGTGGTTTCAGAGAAGAAGATGTTTGAATGAAAAGTTTACAATGGACAGACCACTGACGGCAAGAAGATCTCCATGGCATAGCAATGCAGCCAGCTACAAAATTATATATGCATTGAAGCTTAGATGCCACTTCAGTATTAACTGAGAGAGATACTTGCATTATGGGCAAGCAAACAGATCTAAAGAAAACAATATAAAATTATATACAATTATTATTAAATTGTGAAATAAGTATAGTTTATGAAAGTATGGTTTATGAAAGTATATTTGCAAAAAAATGTAAAAAAGTGTACAAAAACACTTTTTTGCTCATGATTATGTAGCAAATAATTATTTCTAATAAAGAGATAGCAGGGAATTTCTCTAAAACTCAAGAGAGAAAAGTAAACCAAAGAAGATTTGAAAGCAGAACTTAAAGGGAAATAACCCATAACCATATGGCATTGAAAAAACATTTTTTTGGGGTGATTAATTGAATATTGTTTAACGTCTACTCAGCAATATTTCAGCTATATCAAGACGAGAACAAGTTGTTAATAAATAATCACTTTGGGGTATGGAAAGGGCCATGGGACGGGAAATTCTGACTGCCAGGGTGAAATCGTCAGGGGCGGGGAATTTAGCCTTGTAGCCGATCACCTACGGACCAGCCCAAAATGAGCTTGCTACAAGGGTTCTTTAACGTGCAGGAAGCGTGGCATTTCTTCCAACACGTGGACCTGAGTTTACATCCCATCCGAAAGATGGGTTGTGTATTTATTAATCCCGCACAACCACGGAATGGGTCCTATTTCTATATCCCGGGACCCTCGGGGTCAGCCTCCGTTTAGGAGGGGTCAACCCCGCAAACCGGAGATACTAGGTCCTATTTCTATATCCCGGGGTTCCCTCGGGGTCCTCTGTTAGGAAGATTTTTTGGGTGAAGAAAGTCAATAACTACAACACAGGCAGTTGGATTTTCTTCAAAATTTCAGAGTATGTAGATCTTGATATGCTGAACATTTTTAAAATTTACACATCACCTCTATCTATTACAGTTTTTGAAATAAAAAATAAAAAATGCATAAATTTTGAAAATTTTATGGAAAAAGGGCTATAACTCTGAGACGGTTATTCCAATTTTCTTCAAAATTGCAGGGCAGATAGATCTCTACCCATGTCAGATTTTTGATATTTGCAACGGTTTTGAAGTTATTTGCCAAAAACAGCATTTTACCCCTATGTTCTATTTTTAGTAACAGCGGCCATGTTGTTCGGTCCTCGGACTAACCGAACACATTTTTTAAACTACATACCCTGGTGATGACCCAGGCCAAGTTTGGATTAAATTGGTCCAGTGGTTTCAGAGGAGAAGATTTTTGAAGAAAAGTTTACGACGAGCTAAAAAACTCAATTATTTTGCCAAAAATAGTCACATCGACTTCAGATTGGAAATAAAGGCAATGGATACATTCCTTTTAAAATGCTTAACAACAGTTTTGTTCTTCTGCATTTCTAGTGGTCAAAAGTAGAGATACGACATTATTGATTTACAATAAATTAATCAAAGGGGCATTCAAGACTTTTTTTATTTCTTATGAGGAACAAAATTATACAGGACAAGGATTGATTGATTGATTGAATATTGTTTAACGTCTACTCAGCAATATTTCAGCTATATCAAGACGAGAACAAGTTTGTTGATAAATAATCACTTTGGGGTATGGAAATGGCCATGGGACGGGAAATTCTGACTGCCACTGGAAAAGTAGGGTGAAATCGTCAAGGGCGGGGAATTTAGCCTTGTAGCCGATCACCTACGGACCACCCCAAAAGGAGCTTGCTACAAGGGTTCTTTAACGTGCAGGAAGCGTGGCATTTCTTCCAACACGTGGACCTGAGTTTACATCCCATCCGAAAGATGGGTTGTGTATTTATTAATCCCGCACAACCACGGAATGGGTCCTATTTCTATATCCCGGGACCCTCGGGGTCAGCCTCCGTTTAGGAGGGGTCACACCCCGCAAGCCGGAGATACTGGGTCCTATTTCTATATCCCGGGGTTCCCTCGGGGTCCTCTGTTAGGATGGCTCATACTCCAAGCTCAGAGGATGCTGCGGGCCTATTCTTCAGCCGGGACCGCGCACGGCGGTACAGGACAAGGATTATTCTTAAACAAGAAACAAGTACAAACAGGTAAATAACTTTGTTAAATTCTCTAGCTAACACTGTTAACATATAGGGTCAACAATGGACTTCTAGCAGACACAACCAAGTTCACTCCATGTTTGCTTTAAACCTCTTAACTGCCTTCAGAGGAGAATATTTTCAAAATATTTTCACCATAGGATCATATTGTAAAACTGTGCAATCATGGTTGCTATTGGGATGGTGATTAGGGTCTCTTGACAACTCTGAAGAGGTACCACATAAGGACATTTCCTCTGTATTTTGGTGCTAATTGGCCAATCAGTTTCGGAGAAGATAGCTTTTAGGTGATTTGTTGCCAAATTTCTATTTTTTGTAACTGTGGTCGTTTTGGTTGACGACCGGTGTTGTCGTAGGCAGTTTTAAAAGGGACTAATGACGGACGGAAGGACTGCATACGCTCAGTTGTAGTTATATTGCTAATATTACCCTTTGGGTCGAATGAGCTAAAATAAACGGAAACAATACAGAACAGACGGAGAATAAAGAACACTGTCACAACACGGAGCTAAAAGCAATAAGCAACTCGAACTCCACCAAAAAGCTGTTAGCAGGTGCACCTTTCGCAATGATGATTGTTCGATTATTGCATAATAAAAAAGATAATTATTTTACTGCTTTAATGAACAATAGAAAACTGGAATGAACAAAAATTCAAGGGTTTTATTTTGCTTTAAAATTGCACCCTATTATAAAATCGTATTTAAACCTTTGTACTTATACCTTTTTCACAAAAACACACTTCTTGAATGTTAAGTTTTAGAAAAAAAAAACTTAACAAAATCACAAAACTGAGAAATTATTTCAACAAGAATGAAGCCAATATTCAAATAAAATCTACACCCGCAAATGTTTGTAAGAGTTTGTTCTTTTATCATCTTGAAAACAGAAAATAACATAGTAACATTCTTGAATCATTCATCCTGTCATGCTTACTCTAAAATTAAAATAAAAGAACATCTTTTAAATCAAAAGCAAAACGGTATGAATACTTGTAAATGTCAACAATACAAAATCCAAAATTTATTCGCGAGGTAGATTGTCAAAGAAAGCATGAAAGTCTCGCGGTATAACACTTTTTAGTTCTTGTAGATGTTTGTACTTTGACGCTTTGATAGGCAATGATGAATCATGAAGATTTGGTACTTGATCCTCATTACTAGGCGATGCAAGTTTTGCTCGTCTTGGTAAATCTGAGAATTCCTCCTCTGACATTGATAGTTTGTGCCTGCTATCTCCGTCTGTTGTGTACATCAACGCCCGTATATCAGTTACTACACTATCTCCTACTCTATACCCAGGACGAATAGAGGAATAATATTTGAGATCTGAATACTTTTTGAAAAAGTCATGTGTCAGATATTTAACTGTAAAGGGACTACCTGGACGAGCGCTTTTAAAAATGTCTATGTAATTTTGTGGTACGTAAATCGGTTTATTTTTCATTTTACGTTCTATTACACTGTGCACACTGTCCACCTCCATCTGCGTATGCCCCTTTTCTTAATATTTCTGATAAATCTCAATATCTTTTATCATGCGCAGCTTTGAATAAAGCATTAGAGAGTGTGATGTCCCTATTCTGGTATCCGCATCCGTCACTGTAAATTACCAATGTTTAACTCCTTCTAAGCTGTTTATAAAATCCATGACACAAGAAGTAAAAGAATTGGAAGATAAATCACCCTCTCATTCTATCCAAAAGTAACATACAACATCACTAGTGGCCAAGTTGTAGATGGTAATGTTATGGCATGGCAGTTTAGTTTTATAGTACATAGCGCTAGCTTTCAGTAAAAGACACACCAAAAGCGCCTGTAAATCCATAGTTATAACTTTTACGTTACTGTTTATCAGACTCTTGCTTATCCTTATTCTTTTCGGTCATGCCCTGTTCTTTTCTTAAAATGTGTTGTTCATAGATCTCATTTTCAACGTTTCCAGCCTCATAACTAACACATATATCACACTGATCCTTTTTTGGTCTGAATAAAGAGATGTCCGTATCGTTCATCACAGTGTGAAACACAGGTTTACTTATCACAGGTTTATTCTCCTCCTGAGCACGTTCTCGGTATGTCCTATGGAGTTCCGATACAGTAGTGAATACTGGCTCCAGGTATAACTTTGAACTTGATGCACGACAATAGTGGCTAGGGAGTTTGGGAAGACTTATCTAAAAAGTTTCTTGCGTACTCTCTTTTGTCGATATCCTCTTGTTTTTTCTTTTCTACTACACCTAGGTTTACTTGGGATGCCAACTTTTGAATCCAGTACCCACGTATACATCATTTTCTCCCCAATTCCAAGTGTGCTTAGAAACATTCTTTCACATACAGGTAATTTCTGTTCATTTTTGGTCAACGAATACGTGAAAGAATAATTCTGTCTACTTGCTTCTGTAGCAGGACGCTTAACATCTGCTTTTGTTAACAAATTGCACTCTAGTACCTTCTTTTCTTCCCAAGACATTTTCCAAAAACTGTCAAATATTTTCTCGTCTTTCTTCATCAAAAGCTCCACAGCTTCTGAGTTTCTCACTTTTTTTGGTACATCCTTTTACAGCCAAAAATCTCTGGCCTCGTTCTACACAGTATGGTTGTTTCCCTTTACACTCTTCTTGATTCTATTATATTTCTTGCCTTCCATTCGTAGTCTCTTATTTACTTTCCTCAGCCAGTTTCCAGTCGACTTTTTCTTCCTTTTTCTGTTAAATCGAAAGCTGAAGCTATTCTTTCTATATGAGCATTGGTCGTTTCCTGTTCCTGTTCCTCAGGACCACTGTCGATCGTTTCTTGTTCTTCATTCGGATTCTGATTATTGATCTTTTCCTGTTCTTTAGGATCTTTATCGTTTGTTTCTCGTGCTTCTTCCTGAGCATTGGTCATGTGCTTCTCTTTGCACATGATTGTTCACATCTTGTGCATTAGACCCAGTATAACTCCTTCCGTTTTCTGATACCTCATTATCTGAACTGTTTGATTATTGTTAGAATCCTTTTTTGTTCCACTCCATTGCATTGAATGTCAATTTTAATTACTTTCAGAATCATAAGCACCTGATACGAACCGACCACATTCGTCGCAGAGATAAACACCATCTTGAAATTCATTGTCTTTTATGTCTTTTTTGGAATATTTGACACAAACTTGAAATGAAATCTTTTATCGCATCCAGCACAAATTAATCACTGTGTACCATTAGATTCCACCAAAAAGACAGTTTGACTCAGAAGAAAATCGATCACTGGCAACACCACCACAAGTAAAGCATGTCCATTCTTCTTTTCAATCAGTTGAATCGGAATTCACAGATTGGAACATCTTTGGTACATAATATTATCAATCTGAAATTAAGGAGAAAAAGATTCAGTTGTTAAATTGTATCATACTTTTCCTGCCAAAATTTATATGGGATACCACCTCTGTATAAAACATTTTGCATGCTAGAAAATTGAACAGTTAAATCTAATCATACGAAGTCCTCTACATAGTGTTCATAGTGGCAGATATTAATAGTGAATTTTAGCTTGTTGAAATTAAATCACTTTCACAACAGAAAATGTCTAATTTTTTTTCAAGTCAAAAATGTCGTACATTGTACCTGCAAAACGGTGCAATAAAAAAAGACTGATATTTTTTCACATCTTTGGTATTTTCATTGTAGATAGATAAAACAATAACAATAGATAAATATCGTGAGAAGCACCTCTTATCACTGTCTTTATTACTGACGGCTACTTATAAATTCTGTTTTGATCATTTTACACATGAATAGTGGCAAGTTTTTCGCGCATAGATTATTAGGTACTTTAACCTTCTTTTAAACAATGCTATTGATCATTATATAGTACAGTATTGTAATTTGTGAACAAATACACAAGTTTTAACCCTTTAAAACGTTAAATTAGTTGATTGATTGATTGATTGATGTTTTACGCCAACTTCAGCAATATTTCAGCTATATTGTGGCGAGAACTGTTGAGTATATTGAACAATTTTAATAAATACATAAAATATTAATATAAAACCATATAACTTTATACAAGTAAAACAAATGTGTAAAATGTAAAAAATATAATAGAAGAAATTATGGTTTGATAGTAACAATATTAGAAATTAGAAACTCAATTTAAAATTGATCCATTTAAATCTTACTAAATAAATTGATTGCTTTTAAAAATTGAACGATTTTGTCGCCAGCGACGTTTGTAAATAGGTCTTTAAGACAATCAGCAGAATAAAAATCACGCCTGATATCGGCAACATCTACACATTCAATTAAAACATGTTGAATTGTATAAGGACAATTGCATGGAATACACTAGACAGCTATACCTGGAGAAGAGTTTTTTGTCGCCATTAGTCCAGATTCCACGTTTTTCCTTCAAGTACGATATTTTTGCTTTACGAATTTATCCCCAATTAGAGTACGATTTTTAATCACATGACAGAATTCATATTTGCCATTGGTTTAAATGTCCAGTATCTTTGTATTAAATGTACAACATCTTTGTAAAGCAAAACCTGCAATAAAACAATTTCCGCAGTTACGAGGTTTTTGCAGAACAGCGACGATATCATCTTACTGTTTACTTCAGTGTTCTTACAAGTTTTTAAGGTTTAAAAGGTTTAATTGACAGAGTACTTTCTAAATTTTTAACATTAATTAAATTTTATATGCTCATTAGCTGTTAATATATAGAGGAAATGTGTTAAGTTACATGTACTAGAGGCTTATGAATGTAATTAAAACTCACAAGGTATGCACATTCCTACAGCGCAAATGTTTAAAAACAACAGACTCACATGAACCTATATCGCTACTGATCTAATTAGTTTTTTCCACGGGATTAAATGATAAATCCGAAGTCCTACACTTTAGTTGTATTATTGGCAGTAATGTCTCGAACCTGGTAGATTTCCACAATGCTTATTTAATATCACATTGATTTTAAAGAATTCATAGCTATTTATAACATTTCCCATGGAGTCAAATGTTAAACTGGGTAAGACATGCACTGGTGGTCATCTTGGATTTATGATTGGTTCTTAAATCATATTTTTGTTAAGCCTATTTAATATTAACTTGATATAAGAAAGGGTTTTCATGAATTTGTACCTTAAAACATTTTCCAATAGGGTCTATTCAACAGCGGTTATGATCAAATCAAATATACTGAAAACGCAAATCTGATATATTTGTTTTAGAAATCTTCTATGTCCTTCTTGATAATTTTTCTTTGCTAAATAACTAAGCCAAGTGTCTGATTAAAATTTTGCATCAATGAATTTTTAGTCCAGTCTTGAAAATTTGCCAAAGCATCAACGTTTGATTCAGTGGTCAGAAACAAATTTCCCAAGTTCTGGCCGAAAATTAAAGAAAAAATGCCTCATTCTTCGAATTCTGAGTTCCAATTTTGTCAAGAAGTTGTTTAGAGCTGAAATTTGTCAAAAATGGCAAAGTTTTGATTTTTTTATCATGTCCGGCATGATCGTGTTTCATAACAATAAGCTAGTATGTATGTTTGTATGTATGTTTTTAATCATTTGTGTTTTGTGTCATTGTCCCCTTTGGGTCGATGATTGGTATATAATAATAGTATAATAAAATATATTGATTGCCAATGAAAACGCAAAACTTAATTTTTTTAGAATTTTTTCGTACAAATAAAACTTTTTAACAAATGTTACTGCAAATTTACTTGGAACTTTACAAGCTTAAAAAAACAATTTTCCGTATGACTGATTTTTGAAACCATGCGGTTTATCGAACACTTGGTATATAAACTAGGCAAACTAAAATTGCGCTTCACATGAAAGGAAATCGCCTTTAATGTTGACTATGAAAGTAGAAAACAAAAGCAAAGTACTTTTGAACCATTTTTTACTCACTTATGAACATTTTTTAATAAGACTTCGATTTTTGTAAAATCCACTCCTTTGTTCCTTCGGTATTCTACTGCCTTTGTTTTATACTTTTAAACCAATTGAAACCAGTTTAACTTTGTCTGTATCGGGAACTAAAGATTTAGATTCTTTTGAAATAACCAAATGTTCTTTTTTGAAATCTCCATACTTCTGTTGAACACATTTGCTCTTTAAATGAAAATAGGGGATCTGCCATTTTTTTGTAGCCTTGCTGACCACACACCCTTTCGCAAAATCTTCATATGATTAAATTGTTTTGTTCCTTCTTGCGTACCAAAGTTTTTCTTCAACCATAACAAAAGACTGAGCATTTGTTTGAAATAAATAAACAAGAGCTGCCGCCAAATGGCAGCCAAATATACCCCCCGCTCATTGAACCCTGGATCGATATGGTAAGTGCAAATTAAATTTGGTGTGGACACAATACAGGTGTGGACCCAGAACAAGTGTGGACACAATACAAGTATGGACACAATCATATAATCTTCAAGAAAGATTTTTTCACAAGGATTCCAATGAAAATACTCTGTCTAAATCAGACAAATATGAAATTCACCTTTTTTTAGCCTATTTGACATTTTACACAAAAATCATAAGCATTAGAGAAATCCCATTACAACACTTTGAAAACAACTTTTCAAGAGGATTACAATGAAAAAATGTGTCTCTCAAAAAGTTTGACTTCATAATATATATGCTTAAATTTTTTTCTTGGAAAAAAAGATAAATGCAAGAGAAATCAACGAAAGTCAAAGTCGAATTATCTCCCCTTCCTGATTTCAAACAATAATCATATTACTACATGCACATCTAGATATAGTGTTTTTCCTTAATGTAAAGTTTCATCAAAATCCTTCAAGTGATTGATTGATTGATTGATGTTTTACGCCAACTTCAGCAATATTTCAGCTATATTGTGGCGAAAACTGTTGGGTTTATTGAAAAATTCTAATAAATACATAAAATATTAGGTACACAAATGTAACCCATACATAAGGAATCAACGAAAGGCAAAGTCGAATTATCTCCCCTTCCAGGTTTTGGACAATAATTATATTCCTTCATACACATCTCCATATAATGTCCTTCTTTTGTGTAAAGTTTCATCAAAATCTTTCGAGTGGTTTAAGAGGAGTTGCGCTTACGAGGTAATCCATACATAGGGAATCAACGAAAAGTCAAAGTCAAATTATCTCCCCTTCCTGTTTTCAGACAATAATTATATTCCTTCATGCACATCTCCATATACTGTCCTTCCTTTGTCTTAAGTTTCATCAAAATGCTTCAAGTGGTTTAAGAGGAGTTCTGCTTACGAGGTAACTCATACATCGGAAATCAACGAAAGGTCAAAGTCGAATTATCTCCCCTTACCGGTTTCGAACAATAATTATATTCCTTCATGCACGTCTCCTTATAGTGTCCTTCCTTTGTGTAAAGTTTCATCAAAATCCTTCATGCGGTTTAAGGGGAGTTGCGCTTACGAGAAGTGTGGACAGACGGACAGACAGACAGGGTGATTCCTATATACCCCCCAAACTTTGTTTGCGGGGGATATAATAAGTTAAAATTTTCCAACATCATCTATTTGGTCTAACGCTGTCAATATTTCCGTCTCCGATGAATCTGGTATTAAAGGTCCTCTTTTTTGAACCACGGTTGCCATTTCTTTGTTAAGAGGCGTTCTTCCACCTTTCCTTGGTTTTCCGACCTTTCACTTTTCATTCAATAAAATTCAATCCGTTACCACTTCCGTTAGGTTCAAGTCTGATTTGTCGTTTTTTTCGCCAATCAATATTTCAGACTGTTTCTTTTTTTAGCTGCTACAACTGCATGTTCACAAATTTTAGCAGCCTTATAGAGCCTACAATCACAGGCAAATTTCCCGTTCGTCAAAAATGTTACCAGATGAGGTGGAATTTTAGATTTGGTTTCCTGATGAGAATGGAGCACATACAATCCATTAAAACCTGGCGCTGACACAACTGAATCGGTCGTTTTCAATATTTTTTCAGCTTTTACCCAAATTTCTGCAAGCATTTCCATCGGGATAACTTCTATGGAAATGTCTTCAAACGAAACGGAGAGGTTTACTGGAATGCTTGTAATTTCATGCATATCTTCACGAACGTTTTTTCATATTTTGCATTTCGGTCACTTTGGTTTTTAGTCCAGTTTCATGAATAGATTGTACGGAAGCCATGCAGGCAGGAGCTTTCCAAACATTTGTAATAGTTTCCTTTCGTTTCACAGTGTTCATTGCATTCCATCTGTGCTTCTGTATACGTAATAGACTATGACTTTCTGATATTTTATATGGCCCATTCCCGTAAACTGCTAGTTCAAATTCTTGCTGCTGGGAATCAACGTACTCTTCTATCTTCTTGTTTGCCACTGAAAAACTTAACTTTTCAGACCTCCCCAGCCAGTCTTTCATATTGTCATTTGTACTTTTGACTTGGTTCGTTGAGTAACGATTTTCTATATTTGCATTTCTGGTAACAGCAGCAATCAAATGCGATTTAAATAGACAAGCTTCATTCTGCAAAATCCATTTATGAAAATCAGACTTGAGACAATCCCATGTTGCTTTTAAGTCCATCACCTTTCTATCGAACTTTTCCTCCGATTCAGAATCTATCAAACCTTTCTTATATACTGATCCGCTATCCTTTCCAAAAATGTCCGCTGTTGTATGGTAAATTGCAACGTCTCGAGCCCTTAAGTTGACCCTCAACTTTCTTGAAATATTATCTTTCTTGTGGATTTAACACAATAACCTCTGGGAATTCTGAAAGCAAATACAAAGCGCATTCATAACAGCTTCATCTCCGTCACTTCCAATTACTTGTATGGTTTTTAAATTTGGATCCATTCTAAGAAAACAACGACAGTATAATACCGAAGGAACAAAGGACAAGATTACATAAATCAAAGTCCAGAGACAAGGCAAAATCAAGAACACCAGAAGACGGAAGACCACAGACACTACATGCCGACAAAACACACAACCACTACACATATACAACACAAAAAACTAAAGAACTGACAGTGTGAACTCTCAAAAAACAGAGTGACATCAGGTGCTCCGGAAGAGCAAGTGAGCAAAAAAAAAAACCTACAAAAATTATTTGTTTCAATTTATGTATGAACAAAAGTTGGACCAATCTCATGTGGGCGTTTCCCTCTATATCGACCTTCAGCATGAACAATTTTAGGGTTTCAAAAACATTTATTGGTAGCATAAAAGTTACCGACTTTGTAAGTTGAATCTATGGACAGAATAGATTGATTGATTGAATATTGTTTAACGTCTACTCAGCAATATTTCAGCTATATCAAGACGAGAACAAGTTTGTTGATAAATAATCACTTTGGGGTATGGAAAGGGCCATGGGACGGGAAATTCTGACTGCCACTGGAAAAGTAGGGTGAAATCGTCAAGGGCGGGGAATTTAGCCTTGTAGCCGATCACCTACGGACCACCCCAAAAAGAGCTTGCTACAAGGGTTCTTTAACGNGCAGGAAGCGTGGCATTTCTTCCAACACGTGGACCTGAGTTTACATCCCATCCGAAAGATGGGTTGTGTATTTATTAATCCCGCACAACCACGGAATGGGTCCTATTTCTATATCCCGGGACCCTCGGGGTCAGCCTCCGTTTAGGAGGGGTCACACCCCGCAAGCCGGAGATACTGGGTCCTATTTCTATATCCCGGGGTTCCCTCGGGGTCCTCTGTTAGGATGGCTCATACTCCAAGCTCAGAGGATGCTGCGGGCCTATTCTTCAGCCGGGACCGCGCACGGCGCAAAATATACAGAGGAAGAAGTGAAGAGTTTCTGATCGACAATATATTTGTCCAGTTTGGAGGCCTCGTTGTTCAACAGACTATCGGAATTCATATGGGCACAAACTGTGCACCTCTCCTATTGAATATTGTTTGACGTCTACTGAGCAATATTTCAGCTATATCAAGACGAGAACAAGTTTATTTTTATCAGATGATTGACATGTGCTATTCCCAAAATCCAGAACAGACATAAAGAACGATCAGGAATAGATTACAGGACTTGTTTAATGTTGACGCGTCAAACAGATTAGTGAGCAGAATTCGACGAATCGCAGAGCAAAATATTGTCAGCTTAAAAGTAACAGTAATAAAAAACATTGTCCAGTCAAGACAATTTACATGATGTTATATTTGTGGACGAAACAACTGTGGAGTTGAGTTCAAATGGAAAATTATTTTTTACAAGCCGAATTCCACCTTCCAGAAATTGCAAGCAAGAAAACAGTAACTCAAACATGCTTATAAGGTATCTATTTTCCTTACATTACCATGTTTACTGTAGTTCCATAATACAGAGCAAGCAGTGTTAATCAAATTATATCTTACACGGTCGCGAGACACAGTCTTGTTAATAAGGGTTTGTGAAAAAGGGGGTTGGGGGTTGGGTACCGTGAACGCAAAATTAGTAATTAAAATAGTATGGTACTTTATCAGGAAGGCTCATTTCTGTTATACTTATCGTACTGATATTTAAGATCCTGTTAGCCACTTTTACTTAGTTGTAAATTGTCAGCTGGATATTGTCATAAGTTGAGAGTATACAAAGATATTTAAAAAATCATGCAAGTGCTCTATAATTTAAATTTCAGAGCAAATTTGTGTAGACATGTATTTACAATTTAAATTTCAGGAATGGTATGGAATGTTAAAGGAATGTATTAATATAAAGGACAAGAAAGCATTTAACAAGAATATAATAATTTTGGATGTCCTGCGAATGTGGATGCAAAGGAAGTTGTCAGTCCAAAATTACAGTTGACTCGACTCATAAGTTTGATACTGGCAGACTCAGTGGTGAAAGGGCCAAAATTAAATATTTTAGGAAAGGATATGGAGTAAATGAACATGAGACCATAACACATATGTTAACTCCAACTGCAATAATTTTAATGAGCTGTATGGCCATTTCGGAAATTTATTCCTCATCAGCATGAGTAGCGAAGGTCATTGTAGAATTTATTCCTCATCAACATGAGTAGCGAAGGTCATTGTAGAATTGTAAATGAATTGCGGAGAAGGTTTAACAGAAATACATCCTTTAAGGAAAAACATTTATAAAACACAACCCTCAGTACAAAGTTTTCATTTTAATATTTATGGTCGTTAAGGTAACAATAACAGGAGCTTGCAATCTTCTAGCATGTTTTTAACTTCATGATATTTTCAGATTTTGCTTCCAACGCCATTACTATAGCTACTCATTTTAGATTTCACTTAGAAAAAAATTTTTCTTTAAAGCACTTACACTTTACATTCATTGATCCAATTTGATTAGGTCTCGACAGAAAATATCACTATTGTTCCCGAACTTTGTGTAAAATCCACATATTTCGTCCTTTTTTCATTCATTTTTTAATGGAAGCACTATTCTTATTTACATCCGCGAAACTAATCAAAAAAAGACAACTATAGTCCAAATCGATACACGAGGCGGGAAATTCAAACACGTATTGAATTCCGCTAGAGAGGGATTCATCGTCAGTTGTCTGAAGCGAAAATCAGGGGACTCGTCGGCGAAAGGGTTTTAATCAATAAAAAAATCACTAAAAATTTTAATTGTTCTATCATATGTAAATAAAACACTTACCTTTAAGTTCTGGTGATTTTTGTTTGTCCACATCAATGAAAGATATCTATTACAAAGGGATGAGTTAGGGAGTACAGACCATTAACTTGGATATACCATTAATTGTGTTTAATTGCAGATGAAAATTAGGAAGTCTTGAAAGGAGAATGTACAATGTAACACCTTCAGAGACCAAGAGAAGCACGAAAATGAAGGTCCTAGCAAGTTTAAATGAAACGACAAATGCTGGTTAGTAACCTAGTGTAACACTTGTACACTTCTTCAAAAGAAGCACCGCCTGTTTTCATTATATACATGTAGAAAATACAATGCATCCTCGTTATATTGCCACCCTTTTGACCAGGAAATATTTTGGAAATAAGTGAGTGTGGCGATATATCGAGGAATAAATTATATAGAAAATGTGTGACTTTAAAAAAAATGGACTTTGAAAATAGTTGGCGATAAGAGATGGGTGGTATAATGACGGTTATATAATTATGACGCTTGTGGATTGATTGACTGATTAGAGTTAAACTTCAAATGAGGAATAATTCAGCGTTATCAGGACGAGAACAAGTTAATCAATTCAAAAAAATTGAAAGTAAAAATGAAAGAAATAAAGGTGGAAGGGACAACCTGGGCAACGACTTTTGACTGCCACTGGAAAATGGGAGGAATAGGTAAGGGCAGGAAATTTAGCCTTCCATACGATACCCAGTGCGTCTTTTAAGAGAAATATAGAAGGGGTCTTTATACTGTATGGAGCGTGGCGTTTCTCCACACAGTTTGGCTACAATGGTTCGCGGTCAGGATTTCCGTATTTTAACCTGACTACCCCGCATAGATAGGTCATTCCCCTATCCACCACCTGGGACGCGCCCGGCAGCTCTTTAACCGGAGCCCCTGAAAACCAATTCAGGTGCCGGGGATGCATGTGGAAGAATTAGCAAAGCCGTTAAAAAGAAGTTATTAATTTTAGTAATAACTTCCGGTGTTTCGTTTTGCAAGGATTTTCCCCGGATTTTTTTTTTTCGCATTTTCCCGGCCAGGAGCACCTAAAACGAAAATCCCGGGGTTTTCCCGGTTGTGTGGCAACCCTGTGTTATAGATGTTGACTGTAGAACAAATCAAAAAGTCTGAAACATATTCCACCATTGCGATCCACAAAGCTTACAGGTCTTGATGTCGGTCCTGTAGAGACAGATCATGGTAAAAAAAGGTTCCACGCAATACTAGCATACAGTACCGGTACTATATCAGCAACAGTATACAATGAGAAAGAGCACGATAAATTCATGAAGGGATTTGGTGTCAAATTGAGTAACATACCATGTAAATCGTCTTACATTGGAGTAACAGTCCGTACTGAGGTGGCAAATTCGCCAACAGTTGAAGCCGCAGAAGAAATAAAACTTGCAGCAACAAAACTTCCGGGAAACGTGGTCAAGTCCATTGCGGATGCATAAGGGTCACCTGAGATGACAGTAATATGCATTAAAGGAAAGGTGTCACAGGTAAATAAATATAAGATAAGATAATACTATTGACCCCTTCGTTTCCATTAATTTGCATATACATGAAATTAATTAAAAAATGATTTGTATAATACCACGCAATAAATAAAACAAATTAATAATCTTGGATGGTATTTTCTGAGGTAAAGAAAACAATGCTTACATAGAAGTATAAAATCGGTCAAAGAACTGACATCAAAGAACATCAATGATTTCAACTATAAGTGTGTGTGTATATATATATATAGCCTCAAATTCAGTTTTATATTTTCAAAGGGGAAATAAAGATTTTATCAAATGATATGGAGTAAAGGACAAGAATGAATGAATGAACCTGCATTTTTGTCGAGTTTGTTTGTTATACTTCAGGATGGTCACTCCTCCTGTAAGACACATATGATGCCCCCGCAGTTGCATTTGACACTTGATAAACAGATTTCAAGAATTCAACTATAACTCACGTATCTCACATAGTCTATTGATATTACCAATCAGGAGTTATCTAGAATCGACCTTCCAAATGCACAAATTTCAATAAAATGGCTAAGTTCAACTACATCCAACATAACAAAAATCTAAATTGTGGCGATACACATTTTAATTGAATATTCAAATTCAACTACCCCCACTCAAATCAGAATTTTTTTTCCAAATCTAAACCATGACAGTATGCACATCTTCAATCCATGCATAATCAATGTGCAAAGAAAAATAAATGTGGATTTAATATTGTGGTAAAAGTTGTCTGGAATCAAAGTTCCAAGCACATTTCAATTAAATGGCTAATTTAAATTACCCCTCAAAATCACAAATTTTAGTGAAAATCCAAATCATAACAATATGCACATCTTCAATCCATGCCTATTCACTATGCAAAGTAAAATATATGTAGCTTTAATATTGTAGGAGGAGTTGTCCGGAACACTAGTCCGAGAACACACATTTTGATAGAATGACTAAGTTCAATGACCCATTAAAATCACAAATTTTGGTGAAAATCTTAACCATGACAATATGCGCATCTAAAATCCTTGCTTAATCACTATGCAAAGTAAAATAAATGTTGCATTGATATTGTGGGAGTATTTATCCGGAATAAACAGCTTATCAAAGATTGCACGGACGGACGGACAGACGAGGGTAAAACAATACCCCCCGACATTTCGTCGCGGGGGCATAACAATTGTAAGTAGAAGAAACAAAGGTGGAAGAGACAACCGGGACAACGACTTCTGATTGCCACTAGAAAAGGGGAGAAATGGGTAGGGGCAGGAAATTTAGCCTTACATACGACACCCAGAGCGTCTGCTCTCTACAGAGAAATGTAGGAGGGGTCTTTATACTGCACGGAGCGTGGATTTTCTCCACACAGTGGCTACAATCGTTTGCGGTCAGGCTTTCCGTATTATGACCTGACTACCCCGCATAGAAAGGCCATTCCCCGATCCATCAACTGTGGACGAGGTCGGCAGCTCTGTAGCCGAAACCCCTGAAAACCGATTTATGTGCCGGGAATTTTATTCTGAATAAACTTAATACTACTATTTATTGTAATGTCATTGTCTGGTAGCAGGATGTTTCGGTCATGGTGTCAGACTTAGTCATTTACCATTTGTTTTCTGTCATATTTCTGATCAGCCATAGCTAAACCTTGCACACCAGTTTGTCTTATTTAGTCTTTATTAATTGTGCAAACTGATATTCTAATTGGATAATGTTTTTGAAGTTATCAATGCAATAGTGACGTTCTTACAATGGTTTAATGTTGGTTGCTAATTAGAAAAAAAAAATAACTAAATACAATTTATTTGTGGGAAGAGACCCTAGCCCCCTAAGAGTACCCACTATGGCTCGGCGAATCTGGTCGTCACAGTCACGCAGATGGAGGGAGAGGTGCTGGAGCATATGGAGGAAACGTGGTCTTGATCCAGTCATCAGAGGTCGGATTGTCAAGGAAGGATGACAAGCCATCAGATCTGGAAGGTGGGGACAACATCAAAGATGCGGAAGACTGGGAATTTTCCCGAGGAACCTGTCAATCAGGACATGGAAGTACTGGCTATTGATGAGGAGAGATAGCGTATGAGTAGGCCCCGGGCGAGGACGCCACGGAAGAGAACCAGGTCCAGTGACTGTTTTAGAAGGAGGTACAGCAGGAACCATAGCAGGCGGGCACCCCGTAATGGAAGGGATAAAGTCCCCAGGTGGAGTTCTAGCAGGCGGTGAGTCACCGAAGAAGAGCCATAGCTCAACCCGCTAACCTCAGAAATCAGGCAGTGCCAGGATGGACTCGACGACAAGAAGAAGGCCCAGCGCGGCTTTGGGTGGGCCAATCAGAGCTCTACCCGCCAACCCAGTCTAAAGGTAGACCAGAGCAGAGGCCAGATCACTACGGCAAGTGGAAGACAGGGTTCCCAGTTTCCAGGAATTGACAAGAAACTCAGTATGTCCAGTTCCAGGTTGTAACTGGTATAGTTGACATCTGAAATATCATGCCTGGGAATGCCATATCCCAATGGTCTGTTGGGATAATCCAGATCCCGACCTGAGGTCCAACCAGGATTATTATCACCTGATGTATGACATTTTACAGCGGCTAGCGAGATGGTTTATCGGACGTTAATGGTCTGAATGTCATTTCGGGGTCTTGCCCTGAACTCCCTATGGAGGAGCAGATGAGGTTTTTAGATGAAACAATGAACTGGAGACCACCCAGGGATGGGATATACAGTATCAACCCAATCAATTCCCAAGCAGCATTGATACACTTGAGAGTTGTGCTGGTGCTGATTACCAATGTGAGTTGGAACCAACGGGTTGAGTTTTTTTTTATGGATGGGCAGAACGGAGCCGAGACGTTTGTGTAAAGCAGTCCGTGTTCCCATACCTGGATCAAGCCCAGTGGAACCAGAACCGCTGAGCACATCAAACAGCTCAGCCAGTAAGGATTTGGTTCCCCTGAAGCCAGCGAAACGGGACAGTAACAATTCCAGTGGGCATCCTAGCCGGGATGCAGTCGAATTAAGGCGAGGATTAATTCCAGGTCAGCGGGCCTAGTGGCTCGGAAGAAGATTGTACAGCAGGGCAATTTGACGATGCGAAAGACCTAGACCACAGACTCGAAAGTTGCTGATGAGTGTGTTGAGGAGCCCAGCCCGAGGCGTGTCATCGTGAAGGAGTCAGTGGAGAACCATGGTGGGTTTGACAGCCATTTCCATCTAGACAGATCATCAATCCTGCTGGATGGATCAGTTGACATGACCATAGAGGACCTGCTGGGCAGAATACCCGAAGTTGAGCCGAATCCCAGAGTGAAACTTGGAGGCAGAGTGATGTTGTATTGTAACCCTGACGAATCTCCAAGTTGTTCCCGGAGGATACCAAGTCGAAGATTGCTGTGGGGATCCATCCCCGCCTAGTGCCACACGCTTCCGTGATAGATAAATTCCTCCGTTTCTTGGCACACAGGAGAGTTTACATTTTAGGTGAAGTAAGGACGGAGTGCCAGTCCCTTTGGAAGAAGCAGGAAGACTTTGTGAGAAAGGCTTTTTAGTTAGCACACCCTGATCAGCCTGCGGTATTACATGACAGAGGTGACCATGGAGACCAAGTCCGGCTGTCCCGAGTTCCTATCGTTGTTTTCGTTTGTCTTTTGTATTTTTATTGTGGGTTTTTTTCTTTTGCAGTTCCTATTTACTTTGTGGCATGTGGCTATGTTTTCCGGCCATTGTAGGTGTTTCCTGTTATTTTTTTTATTCCACATTAACAATACCAGAGCTTATGCCGATGTTTTGGACATTGTGAATTCTGTTTGTCCACCGGAGCAGCCGCTCCAGTTACACTGTTTCAGCTGAACAGTGGACATGGTTACTTTGTGGCGGGAATCTTTCTTGAATGTATATTTTAGCTATACTGGAATGGTATTGAATTTCAACGAAGGCCAGGAGGACAAACTCCGCGAGGTACTTGACCATCGTCTATTGGTGGAGACCGACTCTCCGTACTCTTCGCCTCCTTGTTGTAGTCTATGTATAATATGGTTTATCATATTTATCTTTTGTTGGGTGAAGCACAAACGTGTGTATTTTTTCATACATTCTTGTCTTCTTTTGTAGACATTATGCAGAACAAAATCCCATTTAATTGGATTGACGATGCAAATTTTTTTTCTCAATATAGTATACAGTTATTCCGTGTATGTAACTTTTATAGTCGTAAGTTGAAACACACTCTTCAACATTAACATTAACACCTACAGAGGACTGTATGGGACAACCCCAACCTCCGGTAACATATATTCAGATTTTATGTATTTGAAGAAGAGGCCACTGCAGTACCTTGCCGATTGCTTAGTGGATAAACATTCATGTTTTGCTTTTCTTAGATATGTTTTGAATGTTAAATATATCAGTCAATGACGCCAGGAATGTGAAATTATGATGTTGCGATAAAACAATAATGGTAGTTTAGTAAGTATCGACATAATATAACACTTGTGTCACAGCATGTTCCGTCTGACCTCTCGACCATCAAAACGAATATTATTCTATATGATTGATTGATTAGTTAGAGTTTAACGTCCAATGAGCAATATTTCAGCTATATCAGGACGAGAACAAGTTAATCAATTCAAAAAATTGAAAGTATCAGAAGAAAGAAATTAAGGTGGAAGGGACAACCTGGGCAACGACTTTTGACTGCCACTGGAAAATTGGAGAAATGGGTAGGGGCAGGAAATTTAGCCTTCCATACGACCTCCAGTGTGTCTGCTCTCTTTAGAGAAATATAGAAGGGGTCTTTATACTGCATGGAGCGTGGCGTTTCTCGACACAGTTTGGCTACAATGGTTCGCGGTCAGGCTTTCCGTATTATGACCTGACTACCCCGCATAGACAGGGCATTCCCCTATCCACCACCTGGGGACGCGCCCGGCAGCTTTATTCTATATGTATCCACCTTTTTGTCTTATATACAAAGTTCTTCAAAATAAGAACATTTAAGCATATATATTATACAAATAAATCATGTTTACGAGGGTTACTTGCGAAAAATGTAAGTCGAATTCGGCTTGGGAATTTATAGTCTCGTGAATGAAAAGAATTACCAGTACATTAAAACCATGTAAGGTTATCACTTCTTTATTCTTTCAGGTTGCATAGCCACTAAACCTGCAGTAATTTATACTACTTTGAAATCATTCAGTTATCATATTTACTCTTTCTTTTCTTATATCAATGTTATGGTGTATTCATAGAAGGAATTATATTTATTCCAAAAAGAGGAAGATCTCTCCAATTTGTTTTACTGTTGGAGGCTGCTATTCAACCTACAAAAGTACCAAAATGTCCGACACTAAAGAAAGGAACAAGGCAAGTTGTACTTCCGTCCAGTCATATTATTGAAAAGGCTAATATTGCCCATGACTGTAAAGTTGGAAAAAGTTGTTGAGCGCATGATGTGTCTTAGATTTGCTTGATGATGTTGAAGATATTTCAGCGATTAATGATTTAGATGTGGTGAATTCATTAATGTGTTCAATACCCGTCAAGAAGAATATGTAGAGCAACAACCAAAAATAATATATATTCTGAAAAGGAAGATGTAAAAATTGACGAGAACAACAACATCAAATGATCAAAATCCTATGGATAGTCTACATTATATGGTTAGTGTAAATGAAGATACTCCCACAACTGATATTTTGGAAATAGATGTCATCATTATTAGTGATAGAGAAGAAAATACCGAGAGAGCGGTGGAACCATCAAATCTACCAACAGTAACACAAACAATTACGTTAAACTTTACAAGAACAATTAAATTTCTACATGGTGAATAAGTTTTAAGTACTACAACATTTGACAGTTACTATTATGAAAGTTACTAATTTGATTTATCTTTTCTCGTGTGGGAGTGTCGCGAACGGAGCTTTTCTTATTGACATTTTTGTTATTGTTTTAGTATTTGGACTCCGCTTTATTGTATTGTATTGTTAAGTTTAACTCCTCCAATTCATATGAATCCTTCCTTAGTTCTTTAGTTAGTTATGAATGACATTTTTCATGTTTTTCATGAACTTTTCGTGTTTCTCTTGCAACTGAGTCATTTTTTGCTATAAATTGACGTGATATGCTAATAGTGACTTCCTTGATAGAGCCCGGTTGCTCACAAATAGGCTACTTCAACAAGGGTACGTTACCCAAAACTTGAAGTCATCCCTCTAGAAGTTTTACGGTCGACATCATCATCTTGTGGACCGCTATGGGATATCTGTTTCCAACATGACAACAGATCTTTCCCTTTAAAGCTTAATTGTTGTTTCCTCTACCTAATTTGACTTTACTACCGGATTTGACATGTTCAACACGGCGGGTGTCTTATAAGAAGCAGGAGATGCTGACTCTACCGGTGCACCTGATCTCACCCATGGTTTTATATTAGGTCCGTGTTGTTCATCTTTGTGTGTGAGTGTCTTCATTTTTCTTTTCTGTGCTGTACCCATGTTGTGTCTTTGTTTTTTTTCTGCCTTTTTGTTTCTGGTGTTGTCATTGTCCTTGGATTGTTCGCTTTTAGATTGACGGTTCGGTTCTCTCTTACATTGTAACAAATGAGAAATGGAATAAATGTGTTAAAGTGCTTTAATGTTGTTGGTTGTTATTAGAAAAACAAATTCAGTGTTGTGGAAACAAGTATCTTTGAAACAAAAGGGTCCATTTAATAAATGTGTCCCCTCCTGACCTTCTTTTCCGTTTAACGTCCAGTCAGCAATATTTAAGTTATATCCAACCGAGAACAAGTCAATCAAATCAAATGCTTATATCAAAATGCCATGACATGAACTTTATTGGGAGGCATAACCATCAGTTGTCACAGTGAACACAACTAGCCTGTCGCCATTCGGCGACAATCGCTATATATTGGAAGATTGATTCCATACTTCGGCACTGGGACAAATTGTCATACATTCTCCATCATGAATTGCTTGAAAAATCGATACGTGTGTTGTTATGTTGTTGGATAGGTCACTAGGATCTCTCATAATTATTTCCCATAACTAACTCCCTAAACCGAACTTCAACATTGCACCTCACGGGAAAGTCCTGGGAAAATTTTGCCTGGATCAACGTCCTGGGAAATTTTTGCCTGGATCAACGTCTCAAGAAGTGTTGAATTTGGAACCTTACAATATCTAAATTTTTGTAAATTTTGTTGGAAACTAAGGAGTATCTCCCTCATGCAAAGCTCTGTCCTTAGATGATTTTGGCGTTATATTTAGATCATATTGGTTATTTGTTCTCTATCAGTTTTTACATATCTTTGAGTTTATGGTCTTCCAAACGTTTAGATTTTATCTGCACTGATGAGACATAAGTTGTCGAAATGCGCATATGCAGAAATTAAATTCACAGTAACTTCGGTATTTAGTCATTTGTTAACTGGAAAGGGTGTAATTTGAAGTAACCTGCTTAGCATTATTCGAATTTGAAAAGGTAATAGATATTTTTTTAACTTGAACAAACTGGTAAAATGTATTCAGTAAAAGTTGAAGTTTGAAAGAATTCCTTCTTTATATACAGCAAAAGAGATATATAGTTTAACACTGCATTTCTTTCAAAGATGATAACACTCCTTGCTTGATTCGATATCAGATTCTTAATTCATTATTTTGCATGACATTCGGTTTTTTTATTTACAGGTAACAATGAATTTTCCCAGCAGAAGATGTAAAGTGTGTGTTGATCGGGAATGTGATGCTTTCTATTACCACTGTGGACACATATCCTGCTTGGTATGTGCTCTGCAAGTGGAATCAATTGCACAAAGGTGTATCACTTGTAGAATTGAAAGTGTGAAATCAATGTTTTATAAATAGCATAGTATTGCCAGAATTATTATTAGTCCGTGGGCTGGAAACACTTTCCGTGCACCCCCCCC
>MJUU01046008.1:220164-237203 GCA_002080025.1 Modiolus philippinarum | reverse complement strand
AAACTTTTCAAAAGGTCTCTTTTCGACTCTTCTGTCCGAAATTGTATGAAAAATGGAAATTTTCCGTTTTTCAGAATTTCTGCTGTTTTGACTTTGAGATGCAATTACTTCATGAAATTGATATACAACTTTAAAATGTTGATTAAATATCGTTTCATCATATCTACCGCCGTGCGCGGTCCCGGCTGAAGAATAGGCCCGCAGCATCCTCTGAGCTTGGAGTATGAGCCATCCTAACAGAGGACCCCGAGGGAACCCCGGGATATAGAAATAGGACCCAGTATCTCCGGCTTGCGGGGTGTGACCCCTCCTAAACGGAGGCTTACCCCGAGGGTCCCGGGATATAGAAATAGGACCCATTCCGTGGTTGTGCGGGATTAATAAATACACAACCCATCTTTCGGATGGNATGTATCATCATATCTAAGCAATTAGAAAGTATGCTTTTAAGCCTTTTAGACTAACTACAGTCTCATAAATTACAAACATATTACCCCTTACCACACATATTCAACAAAATTTGTTTCATTTTATTCAGCTTGAAAAGCTTAAACATTGTATAAAGGTCCAATGACATATCATTTTCAAACACCAAAACACAGTGCCTCCCATATATCAAAAATAAGAGCATGTGCCTGGTTTATGGGCAGTTATTCAGCGATTTAACTTTGAATTTCGGAAAATTCTGAAATACTGAAAATTCCCATTTTTCACGCTAATCGTCCAAAATATTCAATTTTACCCATATTTTGGTGTCAAAATTACATATTTTGATGTATCAAATGCATCTTTTGCAAAGAAAGTAAACCATTAGTATGCTTTGTTCATTTATATGTACAGACGGTCATATTTTGGAGATTTTTAAGTTTTATTTTGTTGGGGTAGGGGTAAGATTTTCAGTATTTAGAGTCAAATTCAACACTCCTTATTTTTCTAAACAGTGTTTTTAAATAACATATGTATCGGATAAGACAATAAATTGGCATATCTGCAGATAAATCCTCCAGATTTGCCACATATACTGATTTAAAAATGAATTTTTGACAAATCTGAAATGCAAAAAATTTCCATTTTTCATCAATTTTGGACAAAATATTGAGTTTAAGCTGACAACTGGGATTTGAAATACCAAATTATGATAGTATTCATGCAACTTTGTTATATGCAACGCAGAATTTGTGTGTGGTGGTTATTTTTATCCCAACATAGACAAAAAAATAGACAATTTGGGGGGAAATGTGTTGGGGTATGGGTAAGATTTTTAGGTATTTAGAGTCACATTCAACACCCCTTGTTTTTCTCAATAATGTTTTCAGACATCTAATGTATCGCTTAGAACAATTAATTGGCATATCTGCAGATATATTCTATAGATTTGATACATATTGCGATTTAACAGTTAGCTATGGACAAATCTGAAATGATGAAAATTCCCATTTTTCATTAATCCGGGGAGAAATATTGAGTTTTAGTTGACCAATGGGTGTTAAAATACCAAAGCATGATGTAATTCATGCAACATTGTCATATACAACACACATTTTGTATGTTCTTGTTATTTTTATGCGAACATAGACCAAATAACAACAATTTCAGGGAAAATTTGTTGGGGTAGGGGTAAAATTTTCTGTAATCAGAGTCACATTTAACACTCCTTGTTTTTCCTGGCAATGTTTTAAGACACCAAATGTGTCGCTTGGTACAATTAATTGGCAAAGTTGCAAATATATCCTCCAGATTTAGCATATATAACGATATAGCAGTGGACTTTGGACAATTCTGAAATGTTGAAAATTCCCATTTTTCATCAATTTGGGGAGAAATAATGAATTGTAGTCGTTCAATGGCTGTTAAAATACCAAATCATGAAATAATTCACGCAACATTGTCATATACAACACACATTTTGCAAGTTCTGGTTATTCTTATGCAAACATAGACCAAAAATCAACAATTTCAGGGAAAATTTGTTGGGGTAGGGGTAAGATTTTCGGTATTTAAAGCCACATATAACACTCCTTGTTTTTTAAACAATGTTTTAAGACAATTTATGTATTGCTTAGGACACTTAAATGGCATATCTGCAGATATATTCTACACATTTGACATATTTTGCGATTTAACGATGAAAAACGAACAAATCTGAAATGTTGAAAATTCCCATTTTTCATCAATTTTTGGTGAAATATTGAGTTTTAGTCGACCAGTGGCTGTTGAAATACCACATTCTGATGTAATTCATGCATTATTGTCTTATACAGCACATATTTAGCGTGTTCTGGTTATTTTTATGTGAACGTAGACAAAAAATTTACAATTTCAGGGAAAATTTGTTGGGGTAGGGGTAAGATTTTCTGTAATCAGAGTCACATTTAACACTCCTTGTTTTTCTAAGCAATGTTTTAAGACATCAAATGTGTCGGTTGGTACAATTAATTGGCATAGTTGCCGAAATATCCTCCAGATTTGACGATAAGACGATATAACAGTGGACTTTTGACAATTCTGAAATGTTGAAAATTCCCATTTTTCACCAATTTAGGGCAAAATATTGAATTTAAGTCAACAAATGGCTGTTTAAATATAAAATCATAATATGATTTATGCAACATTGTCCTATATATTACACATTTTGCGTCTTCTGGTTATTTTTATGCGAAAATAGACAAAAAATTGAAAATTTTAGAGTAAATTTGTTGGGGTAGAGGGGTAAGTTTTATTGATATATGACGTATATATTACCTAAAAACGGCCATTATTTGTTATGGTTGTAAAGCAAATGTAATAAGCTTTCATTTTATACCTATTTTAAATGATATTTGTTTACTAAAAAATAATATTAGGCGAAAGAAAGACAAAACTTATTCAAAAACGAAATTATTCAAAGGTCCCTGTATTTGGTATATTTGAAAGTAAAATTTTGGTCATCTAAAATATGTTAACATTGTCTTAACCTATTTTATATTGAGGAAATTAGATTGAAAAGCCAAAAACAGTTTTCAGAATCGGGAATTGAGATGCACTTCGGGTTCTCTAAGCCATCAAACGCAATTTCAATGAAAATATCAGTTTTTTCGTCAATATTTCATTGGGGTAGGGGTACGTTTAATAGCGCTATAGGACGTATTGGGCATGAAAATTGTAAAAACTTGGGTTCTTTGTAAAGCTCATACAATAAGCAATCATTTGATACCTCGTTTTTATAACTTGAAAGCATTTTGTCAACATTTTGAAGCAACTGAAAGAAAAACTTTAACTAAAAACGAAATTTTCCAAACTTTCTGTAGGTGGGTCTAAAAATGGGCCAAATTCCCCAAGTGCGTGCAGGTTATACTCGTGTTAACATGTTTTATTTTGAAGAGGGGATGTATGCGGACTTAAAAAAATGGGTGGGGTTCGGAAGTGGGGGGTGCACGGGGGGTTATTCCAGCCCATGGACTATAATAATGGGTGATTTTAATGCTCACAATCCATTATGGGGCAGTTCAGCTTTGAATGACAGAGGTAAAAAGATTGAAGACATAATGTCGCAGCAAGGTTTATGTATCTTTAATGACGGTTCACACACTTATTTACATCCTGGAAATGGGGCTTACTCAGCTATAGACCTAACTATAACTGACCCATCCCTTCTGTTGGACTTCTCATGGAAAGTACACGACGACTTATGTAGTAGTGATCACTTTCCCATCATTATTCAACATCTTTATTCTACTACTGGTGAAAACCCACAGCGCTTTAAATTTGATAAAGCTCATTGGTATCTTTATGAAAATTTATGTAGAGAAGAATTGAAATCTGAATTGTTTGAAGATGTTCTCGATCCCTTAAGTCTTTTCAGTGAAAAAAATACTTTCCATTGAAGATAAATCTTTACCGAAAACCTCGGCAAATCCAAAACGGCCTGGAAAACCTTGGTTTGACGATGACTGTGATGATGCTCTGAGAAATCGTAAAAAGGCAGAGGAACTTTTCAATAAACATCCAACGACGGACAATCTTGGCAATTTTCGCGTTTTTCGTGCAAAAGCTCGAAGAACCTTGAAACAAAGAAGACGCACTTCTTGGTGTAACTTTGTTTCAAAATTAAATTGCCATACCCCGATGAACAAAGTATGGAATATGGTACAAAAATCAAGGGTAAAAATAGAAAAGCTAAAGTCAATCACATCAAAAACGGACAAGATATTTTAACATCTGAAAAAGATATTGCAAATAAAATTGGAGAAACATTCTTCTAAAAATCTAGGACCTACATTCCAGAGAATTAAAGTACAAAAAGAACGAAACAAACTTAACTTTAGATCTAAAAATACAAAAGGAATACAACAGATTATTTTCTATGGATGAACTGAAACAATCCTTGGATAAGGCACATGACACGGCATGTGGTCCTGACGATATCCATTATCAACTCCTCAAACATCTTCCTTTATCAACTCTGGAAATTCTTTTAAACCTTTTTAATAAAATTTGGGAAACGGGGAAACTACCAACTATTTGGAAACAAGCAACTATAGTACCTTTTCCAAAACCGGGTAAAGATCATTCCAAACCATCTAATTACAGACCACTAGCATCAACTAGCTGTGTATGCAAGACAATGGAACGGATGATAAACAACCGTCTTGTTTGATATCTCGAATCGAACACTCTTCTGTCGATCATCCAAAATGGATTTCGACAAGGTCGTACAACAATAGACCATTTAGTTCGATTCGAAACATTTATCAGAAATGCATTTCTCAAGAAAGAACATGCAGTGTCCATCTTTTTCGATATTGAAAAAGCATATGACACAATATGGAAATATGGTATTTTAAAAGATCTTTTTGATATGGGGTTGAGAGGAAGTTTACCAAATTTTATTGAAAATTTTCTCAAGGATCGTGAATTCAATGTTAAGAGTTAACACTACATTTCCTGACTCGTTTGAACAAGAGATGGGTGTTCCGCAAGGAAGCATCCTCTCTGTTACACTATTTAGTATTAAAATAAATAGTTTGGCCCAGGTTTTAAAAGATAACATTCAGTAGATGATTTTCTGATTTTCTATCGTGGCAAAAACATGAATAATATAGAACGCCAATTGCAATTATGTCTAAAATGAATCGAAAAATGGGCAGTTGAAAATGGTTTTAAATTTTCAAGCTCGAAAACAGTCTGGATGCATTTCTGTTGTGAGCGGAAAATGCACCCAGACCCAGAGCTTAAACTATACAATAACCCTAAAACTACTGTAAAAGAGGCCAAGTTCCTTGGTTTAATATTTGATAGTAAACTTTCATTTCTTCCCCATATCAAAATGCTAAAAAACAAATGCCTAAAGGTATTAGATATTTTAAAAGTTGTGTCGAGTACCGACTGGGGTGTGGATAGCACTGATTTATTAAATTTATATCGATCGTTGATTCGGTCAGAACTAGATTATGGATGTTTTATTTACGGTTCCGCCCGTAACTCATACATTAAATTACTCACCAAGGTTTGCGTCTTTCATTAGGTGCGTTCAGAAATTCTCCTGTGGAGAGTCTCTATGTTGCAGCTAATGAACCATCCTTTGAAGAAAGACGTATTAAAGTTGGTTTACAATATGCAACAAAACTTAAAGCGTAGCCTTCCAATCCATCTCACAACTGTGTTTTCAAACCTCTTCACAAAGCTGACTATGAAAAACGCCCAAACGTTATACAACCTTTTGGTCTTCGTATCAAACCACACCTTGAATCTGCTAATATAAATTTAGATGAAATAGCTCCTATAGAAACTCCCAAAAAACCTTCATGGTTGAGCCCAAAACCAACATTTAATTTTGACCTACGCAAACACAAAAAGGTTGATACCAATCCTATGGTTATCCAGCAGGACTTTGCAAGAATTAAATCTGAACATCCTGAATACTTGCAAATTTACACAAATGGCTCTAAGGGTGGAGACAGAGTGGCTTCTGCAGCCGTTTTTGGAGATCGTGCAGCAACTCTCCGATTTCCATCCTCTAGTTCCATATTTACTGCTGAAGCTAACGCTATTTACTCAGCACTTAAATTTGTAGCTTTATCGCAATCAAATAAATTCATGATTTGTTCCGATTCACTTTCTTGCCTATTGGCAATTGAAAGTCGAAAAACAAAACGCCCAATTATTTGAAAATAGCCGAATTCTACAAATCACTTGTAGCATTACGCAAAGAAGTCATTTATGTTTGGATCCCTAGTCATGTGGGATCTATGGAAACACAGTTGCTGACCAGGAAGCCAAGGATGCACTAGATGACGAGATGGCGGATTGTCCAGTACCGTACAATGACATGAAGCCTTTAATAGTTAAATACATTTTAAAGTTATGGCAGGCCAAATGGGATCTGCAAATAAATAATAAACTGCATGGAATACAGTCAGACGTCGGTAAACAAGTCGGTTCCTGCGGTAAAAACCGTAGGGAACAGGTAGTGTTGACCAGATGTCGTATTGGACATACTAGAACAACACATAGTTTTATCCTCAACAGTGATGATCGACCTGAATGATTTCCATGCAATTGTCCTTATACAATTCAACATGTTTTAATAGAATGTGTAGATGTTGCCGATATCAGGCGTGATTTTTATTCAGCTGATTGTCTTAAAGACCTATTTACAAATGTCGCTGGCGACAAAATCGTTCAATTTTTAAAAGCAATTAATTTATTTAGTAAGATTTAAATGGATTTAATTTATAGTTGTAATATTGTAACAGTTAGACTGTCATTTCTCCTATAATGTTTTTTTATATTTTATACCCTTGTTTTACTTGAATAAAGCTTTAATGGTTTTATATTGATACTTTATATATCTATCATAATTGTTCAACTAACTTAATAGTTCTCGCCACAATATAGCTGAAATATTGCTGAAGTTGGCGTAAAACATCAATCAATCAATCAATCAGTAAGATTTTGAATACCTGGCTTTGGGTTTGATTTTTGAAACCTGTATCGTATTTGAATGGCAAGATGCTTACATTTACATTCTTCACCATGCCCACATGGAATTTCGCTGACATTTAACTCGATGTCAATATCCAAATTAATGTCAGCATTAAGTTCAAGAAATGTTGCATTTGCAGCTAGATAAGTGCTCATGATTGTATTCCTTCTCTTGTAGTAACAATATTATTTTTTGAAATTTTTCTCTATTTATCATTTCATCTGATGTTCGCAAGTGAGTGATGGTTTGCTTTTGTTTTGTCGTTCTCTGCTGATGTGTGGCTCTTTAAAAGTATCTTGCGTAAATGAGTATTTTTCTTCACAGAGTACTATTCTGTTAATCACAGGGAATTGTCGAGTTATTGATTTAATTACAGCGTTTTGTACATACTTTATGTATTGTGTTCCTGATGTGACCTTTGTTTTAAATTTGGCACCAGCAAATTCCACTGTTACAAGTTGGACAATGTCAGATACATCTTTTGTTACAGATTTAAGATTAAGAGAAACCAGATATTGTTGCATTCCTTTAGACTTCATTACTTTGAGTTTTGTAAGTCTGGTTTTACTAGTGCCTGGCATACGTTCATTTCAGAGCTTAGTAGATTGGTTTTCTGCATCCCTTTCTTTACTGAGGCTTTCTCTAGCTTGATTCTCACTTTGTGATCTCACTTTGCGGTTTTAAATGATACCTATTCTGAAGTTCTCTTCACGGTCATTCCTTTTAACCTTTTAGCTTTAGATATTAATGAAGCAGGACCACTGAGATTCTTTTTTTATCAGACAAGTATCAGAATTTATTCCAAGCAGACCATTATTGGATAGGAAATGCTAAATAATGTATATTCAATACTGTCTGTGTTCAATTTTTAAAAGCAATCAATTTATTTCATAAGATTTAAATGAATTTATCTTAAAGTTTGATATTATAACAATTAAACTTACATTTCTCGTATCATGTTTTTATATTTTACACACCGGTTTTACTTGTATAAAGCTGTAATGGTTTTATATTTATATTTTATATATTTATTAAAATTGTTCAATATAGTTAACAGTTCTCGCCACAATATAGCTGAAATATTGCTGAAGTTGGCGTGAAACATCAATCAAACAATCCAAGCAGACCGTTATTGGATAGGAAATGCTAAATAATGTATATTCCAATACTGTCTGTGTGCCTGTCTAATAAACAAGGTGAAAGTAAGGATTTTTGTTAACAGTATACATTTTCTGGATAATCGGTTTCTTCTAAGCATAAACCGTTACGTTTCAGTATAAGTGAAGCTGTTGGAATTATATGACTAAGATCTGTTTCTGTCAGCTTCCAACAACTTCATCGCAGTGATGCATCATGTCTGCATGTAGAGCAAAAGTGCAGTTCTGTGTACATCCTGTATCCAAAAATTCCTGGTGAACTACATATCTCCACAATGTTTCCCTCAAAAGCTGCAAAAGACGACCTCTTTATATGCACAGAAAAGCGTATTTAGTTTAGAAATGCTGAGGAGGAGGAGAGGAAATTCCGGGAGGAAATGTCTGTACTTTGGCTCTTTCACAACCTGAAGAACGTTTGCATCAATTTTAGTGTCTCGCCGTATAAAATTCTATCCATAGCTTCCCCAAGAAAGTTCGTTTCTGTCAGTTGTTACATCATCCCTTATTTCTTTTAATTTAAAAATACCATCATACCTGCCAATGCAGGGGGGGGGGGGTTAGGGCACAACGAAGGTGGTACATTGTATTATTTTAAGCCTAATTCCGAATAAATGTTGGATGCATCTGTTATATTATTTTGTCAGGCGTCACTATCATCTTTGGATTAATTTTCAAATGACATATTTCCGAAGGACAGTTCAAGGTCTTGTTCATTTATGTCAAGTCTAGTTTCAAACTCATTAATAGTAGACATATTATGATCTTCCATTGAATAATGCAAAATGTTTTTGCACTTGACAGCAGTTTTGCTGTCTCCATCATAGATCATAAATTTTCTTCTTGCGCAAAAATTTCATTATCTGAATTTTCCAACTCTTCGTGAAAATGTGTAATATTGTCCACTTCAGAGTTTTTATCATCAAGTTCAAAGTCCATCTGCAATAAATCAAAGAGAAACTGAACTCTAGTTCCATATTTACTGCTGAAGCTAACGCTTTTTACTCAGCACTTAAATTTGTATTTTATCGCCAAAAAATAAGTCCATGATCTGTTCCGATTCACTTTCATGCATGTTGGCAATAGAAAGTCGAAAAACAAAACAATTATTTTTAAAATATCTGAATTCTACAAGTCACTTGAAGCATTAGGCAAAGAACTCATTTCTGTTTGGATCCCTAGTAATGTTGGGATCTGTGGAAACACAGTTGCTGACCAGGAAGCCAAAAATGCTCTAGATGACGAGCTGGCGGCTTGTCCAGTATCGTACACTGACATGAAGCCTTTAATAGTTAAATACATTCTAAAGTTATGGCAGGCCAAATTGGATCTGGAAATAAATAATCAACTGGATGCAATACTGTCAGACGTTGGTACACAAGTTTTGTTCCTACAGTAAAACCCGTAGGGAACAGGTAATGTTGACCCGATGTCGTATAGGACACACTAGAACAACACATAATTTTATATTGAACAGTGATGACCGACCTGAATGTATTCCATGCAATTGCCCTTATACAACTGATGTTTGATTGAATGTAGATGTTGCCGATATCAGGTGTCTATTTACAAACGTCGGTGGCGACAAAATCGTTCAATTTTTAAAAACGATCAATTCATTTAAAAGGATTTATCTTAGATTTTCAATTATTGTAACAGTTAAACTAGCACATCTCATATTATGTTTTTAATATATTACAAATATTTGTTACGTATTTAAAGTTATATGATTTTATTTTGATATTTTTATTGATTTATTATAATCGTTCAATATACTAGTACTTTACAGTTACAAATAGCTCATGGGGAGAAATTGATTCCGAGTTATGGCTGCTATATATTCATCAAAAGAATGTTTTACAACAACAAGCTTCTGTTCGGGTAACAAATATGACCATTTGGAAATGTTTTGACTATAATTATAAAGGGTTTTGTTCCCGGTCATTATGTATATATACCCATTGTTGCATTAAATGTAGCGGTCCATATTCAGCTAGCAATTGTTCTCTAAAAATCCGATTGAAAACCAATACACTCCCCCGGCCTTTTCTTGGAAGGCAAAATCACGGGCAAATAAGACAGTTTAATTTCCACGGAAGACAAGTACAGAGGCCAAGAACTGGATTCCTGCCTTTGGGAATTAGGAAATTCTCCTATTAAAATGGATGTTTTAAAGTATACGTTGAGTGGTCACGACCAAAAGATTGCAAAACAATTAATTGTAGGTTTTGAAAATGGGTTTCGACTTCGTTACTTTCACTACTGCAGTGTCATTCAGTGGCCATTAAATGCTACCATTAAATTAGCATTAAAATCTCATTAAAAACCATTTAAAAGCCATTAAAGGTACAAAATTGAGACCCGTTAAATCTGTTTTCTTTTTGTTAAAAACCATTTAACTACAGTCCATGGCCATGATATTTGATAGTTTAAAACCAATTAAAATAAAAGCTTAACAGTCATTAAAATGACCAAAATAAAGGCTGTTAAAATTCCCTTTAATGGGTATTAATCACACCCCATTAAAATACATTCATGGCCATTACATTTTAGGTTTCAACCCACGAAATTAAACAAGCAAAAGTTAATGCCCATTAAAGCTGTTCTATTTAACAGCCACTAAGCAACTAAGGTTTAATGGTCATTAAAAAAATAAGGGGAAACAGAAATTTAAAAGCCATTAAAGGTACAAAATTAAGACCCATTAAATAAATTTTGTCAAGATTAATGGGAATTTCCCATGTTTAATGGCTTAATTTAATGGCTGTTAAATTTGAGGTAAAATAATATTTTTGCACTTGTAATGGCTCTTAAATTCGCATTAATTTTTCCCCCATTTGAAATGGTTCTTAAATTCCCATTAAAGTTGTTTGCATTTAATACTCCTCTATTCCCATTAAAACTGGCTGCTAGAAAAATTGGTTTCCATATATATAGTCTGGCCATGGCCAGCTGTTAACTGTTGGAATTGATCATATAACAGGATTTCCAACAGTCATTCACTACTTTAGACCCTCTTCAACAGCTTGGAGCTTTCGGCCACATTATCATCCTTTTATCTGCATGCTATTTTCACTGAAGTTAAATAGCATGACTGAAAGCTCAAAACTTCTTGGACTTTTTGCTACTCATAAATACTATATACACACACATGTACGTATAGTATCGATGTTAAACGTTGTTGATATGATACCATCATTATGAACATTTTATGTTTACTCTTTCATTTTATTGATTACCTCTTTGTACAGTGAAATCGGTCTTAAGAAACCACCCCTTGGGCCCTGAAAACCTTGTCTCTCAAGACAGGTGATCTCTTGAAAGAGGTCTTTATATTCCCATTATATTAAATTTGAAGTGGTCTCTTAAAAGAGGTTGGTCTCTCATGGAAGAGGTCTTTCAAGATAGGTATTGCTGTACTGTAAGGCCAGACATTTTTTTATTTATTGGTTTACAAATTACAAACTTTTTTCTGAAAAATTAGGGTCGGGGGTCGAAATAGAAATAAAATTAAAACCCTTAAATATGAGCAGTCGACAAAAAAAAAAATAAATAATAATAATAAAATAAAAGTGTACGAAAGGGATTTTTTTTTAATTTTCAAAAAAATCATGTAAAAGCAAAACAATCTTGTCAGATTTCATATCTAAACTTAAAAGTTCTCTAATTGTCTCTGTTTCTCTTTTTTTTGGCATTTCTGGTTCTGAACTGCCTTGCTTTGCAAGGTGCCAATTTTGAGGGTGAAACTTAGTCCACTAAAATTGTACTGCCCCTTTTAATTGTATCGGACATAATGCTGTAACGTGAATTAAAAACCCAGTGAAAAAATCACTGACCCATAGTTTCAATAGCTCAAGTGACTAATAATGGCTCATGTGAGCTAAAAATAAAAATTAAACAACAAACAAATTAAAAAAAACAACATATATACAATACTATCTACATCATCACTGTTAGATTTAAATGCTGAAACACTGTGTAGAGATATCTACTTGGGTCTTTTTTCCTCCAAAAATCTGGCCCTCGTCATCTGCTTTTGATACCTTTGCTTTTAACCATTTGTCTCAAATAAAAACGATCTTTTAATTTCCTGAATTCATTGATATCGTTTTCAGTGAATCTACTTAAATCGTCTAAAGCGGAAAGGCTCTGCAGGATGATATAACCAAGGGGAAGGATGATAAATCCCCGCATCTGGATTTTATTTGTTGAAATCCGGTTCCTAGACGTCATTTTGAAATTCTGACCTTCGGCCACATGGTTATAGTGAATTGAAGCCGTCAGGAATAAAGTTGCACATTTTATTCCAATCTTTTCATATCTATTTCTTGGGCCATGAAAAAATAATTTTTTTGGTTCTCAGGCCCTCCTTCATATAGTTTGAGGCTTGAAAAAAGACCCCTATTGACCGTAGTTTTAGCTATTCCAATAGCATAAAAATTAAAAAAAATCACCTCCCTCACTTCATTTTATGTGGTTTTTACAATGAGAGACGTCTCATCTATTTTTGGCTCATACAAAGATAACATATTCTGTGGACATAGGTTATGTCTCGCCCACCCCTTGCATTCCCTTAATTTGCACACTGATCTACTGCAGCAGCCATAAAACTAAAATATAATTCTTTATGTGTGTACAATTTCCTTAAAAAATGAGATGTGATGACTCATGCATGACTAAGGGGCTAGGGCATCCATATTGGCTTGGAATCGGTATGTACTCCTCAAGACGCAACTGCATGTCAAATATCAAGTAGCTAGGATTACTAGTACAGGCTGTTAAGACAGCTTGCTAAAAATTCAAAGTGTTCGTTCATGCGTGATTAAGGGTCAGAGCCACCATCTGGGCTCGGATCGGTACGTACTCCTCAAGACGCAACTCTCAAGTAAGGGGGCTGAACCTCACGTCTGGGCAGCAGCCGCAATTCACGATTTCCAGTCATGGGAAAAAATAAAGGAGGCATCCAACTGGGATAACTAGAAAAGAGCGAGCCACGCGCCTAAGTCAACGTGATCAAAAGATCACTAAGGAGTCAGTGTCCCGGGCAGAGATGGTAGCTTGCATATAAACAAAATAAGGATATATACATCTAGAACAATAAGCATGCAATTTATTACCCTAATACTATATATTTGATACGAACTAAATTATTCATTTATTTGAAAAAGTTATTTCTTTTTTGCGTCTTTCATTTCTTCACAATCATGCGAAGAATGTTTTGTTAACCCACAAAAATAAGAACCACCTCTCGGACGCCACCGTCCATTTCTTTGGATATGTCTACGTGGCCCTTGGGAGTAGGTTCCAGAACCAAAGGGAAACACTCCCATTGGCTGCCATCCATTAGGTAACTGAATTGGGAAGAAATGAGGTGAACAAGGAGTGGGATAAAGGTTGGACAAAGAAGAGGTGGTTTCAGTTTTTTTCAATCGGATTAGATGTTCCTGTGCTTTTTTGTTCAACCTCTTTTTCTGTCCTACATTTTTTGTTTTCCTTGAATTCTTTCTTTATAAGTACATTGTCTTCAACCTGAATATCGCTTGATTTCGCTTTAGTATAATTATCGGCTCTGTGTTTCATAGCATTTTCATCATTTTGACGTGCAAGTTCATCCGTATCATTTTTTTTTTGTCCTACGGACAGTTGGCAATTTTGTGTTTGTTTAAATTTCACTTTATACGTCGTTTCCACCGCCAAGTTTGTGGCAAATCTCTTTTGGCCTGTCTGTTTCAATATGACCATGAAACTGATATAGCTTTAAATTTACAGAATTATCCAACTTACTTTAAAAAAGTTTAAACATGGAATAATCATCTGACTTCCCGTCTGCACCAGGAACACATGATTTTTCTAGTTGTACGAATGAAATCAGATGTACTTTGTGGAAACCTCTGGAAGTGCATTTTTCATTAATGTTTTTAAAAAAAAAAATTTTTAGCAATGCTCTAGAGCTGTCACAGCTTGATAACACAGGCCTGCCATAATATGAAAATCCATTTAAATGTGCTTGACGTTTGAAGTAAATCTAATCTTATTTTTTCTAATCAATACTTAACTGACTAGATTCAGTCTCTATCTGAAGCCCTCCAAATTCAGTCCCTGTTTGCTTTGTCCATCTGTAAGTAAAGTATTATTAGTACTTGTAAGAGTTGCCTCAGCAGGCTGAATCTGGACTAAAGCTTTAGCTTCAACCAGCATGGATTCTAAAAAAGTTCTCGTCGGAAGTCTGTCTACCTTTAGTCCACAAAGTTTTTCTAAAACCGCTCTTACAATTTTGTCAGCACTATTTACCACAGCATATTCATAGAAAGCAACAACGCATAAACCTAACGTACTTAATCACAATATCTACCAGCTTTGAAAATTTGAAACATTTTGGGTCTTTCCCGACTCCAATAATAATTTCTCGATTCTTCCTCGAAGAATTTAATTCTGGGTTTCAAGAAAGGACAAATTTTCTTACTAAAAGAATAGGGTCATTCAATATAGGTGGATCACACTTTTCAATATTTGTTTTCTGTTCGTTTTTCTTTTTTTTTTTTGGTAGTATGTGAAAAGTGGGTGCTAATTTTTGTACTTTATTAATTTGTTCTGATTTTATTTGAAATATTAAAGATTGTATTTTGTATTTTCTTTTTTGAGTTAATCAATCGGTCGTTGTTTTCTGTAAAGTCTTTTATTTACATATCTGGTGTTGAAATTTGCAAGTTTTCTTCTGCAACATGTAAGCTTGTGTATTCTCGTTTCATTTTTTACAGTTTCGTACTTATCTTCGTTTGCTTTAAATTTTTCATGCATTGCTTTAATAAGTTTCTTTCTAATTGTCTTGTGAAGTTTGAACTTTTTTTCATTTGATTCTAAAATTTATCAAGTTATGAAGAATTTTTGAGAAAAATTTGCTCATACAGCTAGATAATGCTAAGCCTGTATAATCTATAGGGTTGTCGAAACAACCCCCTTTAAAGATTGGTTTTATATAGTTATCTCTCCATATTGAGGGATATATCTGCGAGTTAAAAATTAAATTAAAAAACTTGACATACAATTCCACATTAAAGGAACAAGAAATCTTAAGCATTTCATTATTATCCCATCAACTCCACTAGCTTTTCTATTTTTATGCCCCCGTGAATCGAAGATTCAGGGGGCATATAGTTTTTGGTCTGTCTGTCTGTTTGTTGTCTGTTTGTCCACAAAAAAATTTTAACATTGGACATGTCTTTTGAATAGTAAGTAATGGGGCTTTCATATTTTGCATGTGTATTTATTGTGGCAAGACCTTTCAAACGATTCCAAAATTTTGGACCTCGTGACCTTGACCTTGGCATGTGATGGACCTATAATAAAAAATAATAAACTTTAACATTGGCTATATCTTTTGAATGGTAAGTGATATGGCTTTCATATTTTGCATGTGCATTCCTTGTGATTAGACGTGTTAAATAACAACCAGAATATGTGACCTTGTGACCTTGACCTTGGCCTGTAACAAGTGCATAAAACTTTAACATTGAGTATATCTTTTGAATGGTTAATGATAGGACTTTCATATTTTGCATGTGCATTCCTTGTGGGAAGACCTTTCAGTTGGTACCAGACTATTTGACCTCTTGACCTTGACTTACGACCATATTTAAAAAGTTTTAACATTTGACAGTCTTTTGAATGGTATTTGGCCAAAAACAAATTGATATGAGGAATGTCTGCAATATTTTGATGACATGTTAAGTAATAGGGGTTTTCTATTTCAAAGGTGTATTAATGGTGATTTGATTTTTCAGTTGATTTCAGAATTTATATATACTGAACATCAAAAGAAACGCACCACCGATGTGTATTTCTTTGTATCTTAAAATTCAAAAGCGAATATCTCTTCAAATACTTGTTAGAACATGTTGAAATTTTTACACGTTGTTGCTGTAATCATTCTAACAAAATTCTGATATGCAATTTTGAAGAATTTTGATATCTCATTTTTGATTTCTCGCTTTTTCACCAAAAAATGCAATAAAGGGCTACGCCGAGCGCAGCATGATACGACCGCAGCATGTCGACCACTGAAATTTCAACAAAGGTAGTTTAAAGTGAATGTGGACACAGTAAAGAGCTTGACACAATAATTAGATGGACACAAAAAGAAGCTAGACACAGTTATTAGCTAGAAACAAAATAGGGAAAAACCCTTTTGATTACTTACTGATAAAAAACCGTAAAAGCTATGCAAAATATGTACTATCAACTAAAACTTTACATCCACAGAAATTCAAAGAAAATATCCATCGAAATCTGATGAAAAATAAAGATTTGACATATTTAGAAAAATTGCATTTTTGGCCCCTTTGACCCCTTGTAGCTCAGAAACGGTAAGACCTACAAAACATCTGTTGACATAATACTGAAAGCTTAGCTCAAGAGGAATCCAAAGAAAAAAATCCCATTGAAATCCGATGATTGATTGATTGATTGAATATTGTTTAACGTCTACTCAGCAATATTTCAGCTATATCAAGACGAGAACAAGTTTGTTGATAAATAATCACTTTGGGGTATGGAAATGGCCATGGGACGGGAAATTCTGACTGCCACTGGAAAAGTAGGGTGAAATCGTCAAGGGCGGGGAATTTAGCCTTGTAGCCGATCACCTACGGACCACCCCAAAAAGAGCTTGCTACAAGGGTTCCTTAACGTGCAGGAAGCGTGGCATTTCTTCCGACACGTGGACCTGAGTTTACATCCCATCCGAAAGATGGGTTGTGTATTTATTGATCCCGCACAACCACGGAATGGGTCCTATTTCTATATCCCGGGACCCTCGGGGTCAGCCTCCGTTTAGGAGGGGTCACACCCCGCAAGCCGGAGATACTGGGTCCTATTTCTATATCCCGGGGTTCCCTCGGGGTCCTCTGTTAGGATGGCTCATA
>MJUU01046008.1:194809-219781 GCA_002080025.1 Modiolus philippinarum | reverse complement strand
TCATTGAAATCCGATGAAAAATAAAAATTCTACATAATCTGCAAATTCGCAATTTTGGCCCCGTTCGGCCCCTCATAGCTGGGAAAGGAAACAAGTTACCAAAAATCTAATAGCTGAGAGCTATAGAAATTTTTTGCAAGGAATCCATTGAAAAAAACTGCATCAAAATCGGACTTCAAATAAAAAAAATTTTTTTTTTGAGATTTGCCCCTGTTGGGCCCCATTTATCTCGTGAGTGGTACATGCTACGTGAAATCCGTTGGCATACTCCAGATTGGAAATTTCCTCAGGAGCACACTGAAACAAACCCCATCAAAATCCAATAAATAATAAAGATTCTACAGTCAAATATGTGAAAACACCTTATTTAACCCTTTTTTGGCCCCTAATTCTGAAATGGGTGGGGCAAAAACCTAAAGGAAAAAAAACGTTTCTCAAGAATGTTCTAAGAAACATTATACTAAGATTTGAAAACAATCCATCCACTAGAACCAAAGTTATGCTGTCCACAGACACGAAAATACCTAATTTTACCCCTTTTTGCCTCTTTTTCAAAAACGGGTTGGGCAGGGAACGCGAAATTAAAACCCGGGCTTAAGCTTGTGCCAACAAACATCATACTAAAATTTGATAACAATCCGTTCACTAGAACTAAAGTTATGCTGTCCACAGACGCCGACGCCGACGCCAGCGCCATACCATAATACGACCGCAAAATTTTTGCGGTCGTATAAAAATGACGCAAGACAATGAAAAATCAACCCTTGGTGCTCCTAACTGTAAGAAATGGTCAGGAATAACTCATTCTTTGACTTTTGTTTTCGTACACTTTCCATTCAAAATGTTGCTGCTGCTTCATAATGAAATTTTTCTTGACAAAAAATGGCTGGTTTGTTTTTGACCTTTAAAATTTAATTAAAATACATAAAGAATTGAAGAAATGTTAATATTACAGTAGCTGAGCAGCAATAAAATTTGGTGCGTTTCTTCTGATGTTCAGTATACATATTATTTTTTTTATATTTTTACAAGCAATAAATTTATCTACATGTATAGATGAGAAAATGTTTCTGGATTCCCACCATAGACCGTTATTAATATACATTATATATATCAGTGAATAGGGATGTTACTAAATCTATTAAATATTTTCTGATGTAATTACATGTAATTCTATTTCTTCTGTTCTGTTTTTTTTTTTTTTGAATAGCTATTCAGTACTTTGTTATTGTACTGTATTGATGAAAAAATTGAAAACACTGATAGGCAGAAAGACAATAAGTTAATTATAAATAAATGTTTAGAAAAAGGGGGGTGAAAATTTTATCCTAATAACGCTTGAAAAATGATTGGAGGGGTCATTTCGGTGACTTCTGTGTTTGCATCCAATTACAGTCATTCAGAAACACATTAAGTATTGTTCAGTGTGCTAAATGTTTCTTCTTAACTCTTTTATATATAGAAATTAAACTCACTTATGATGAAATATGCTTGATATCTATAGAATTTTTTTTTTGTAAAAAAGATTTTTTTAAAATCATTCAGCATATTTTATTCATTTATTCACTTTGTTTTACAGGTATTTATATTTGTTTTATATATATATCAATGATGAGGAATGATACTAAAAATATCTATTATTTCATTTCTTCTCTTCTGTGTATTCCTCCTTTTTTGGGGAACCAGTATTGATGATCCCTGGTGTAATCAAAGTACTGATAACACTGATAGACAGAACACAATGAGTTGACTATAAATGTTCCAAAAAAAGGGGGGCTGAAAATTGTTTTCTTAATAATGCTTGGATAATGATTGGAGGGGTTCCTTTGGGTGACTTCTGTGTCTGCATCCAATTGCAAACATCATTTGATGTGATTTAACTTTTCAGTTGATACCAGAATTTATTCCTACAAATTATTTTGTCAGAAGGACATCATTGTTCAAAGTTGCTAAATGTGTCCTCTTTGCTCGGGAGCATAAGAGCTTCACAAAACACATCTTGTTTAAGGACTTAACTGCCTTTAATACTTCCTCAGTCGTAATGTCAGAATTTAAATTATTACTATTTATGCTATCTGAAAATGGCATATCACTATTATTACAGTCATTGAAACATATTCTACATATTCTACATTCATTAGATTCTTAAAGTATTCATACCATTCCTGACGTGAAATGTTAGAGCTATGATCTGTTTTATTCTTGTCTTTAAGCTGGTTTATAGTTTTCCAAAATTCTGAAGGCTGATTTTCTTCTAAATCTACAATATGAGTTATAATTTTGTTTTTTTCTTGTGAGTTTATAAAACTCCTTTTTGTTAAAAATAACCTTTTGTCGCAAATTTTTATCCCAAGGATTATCCCTCAGTGTGTTGACAGATTTTTAATATGTCTATACTTAATGTTACATTCTTCATCAATCCATGGTTTTTTTTTATTTTTCGCTTTTTCTTTTCAACTCGCCTTTTGCCCTCAGTACCTGAAAACTGATTATATAAAAAAGAAGAGAATCTCTCAACAACATTATCAACTTATGGGTTTCTTTTTAAGTTTAAATAAGCCAGACGATAATATTTCCGTTTTTTCTGAAAAAATTCAACTGACATAGGACATATAGGGGATTAAATTGTCTGAAATAGGACATAAAGGGGATTAAATTGTCCAACTGTACAATTAACTACATTGTCTTATAACTTTGAATTGCATATACAAAAATCAGTAACAGCTACTTCGTTATAATTAAGAAGAGTACACCTTTCTTTAGTATCTCCATTCTGCCATTTAAAATCCTGAGCCGAGCTTCTATGAATAAATCCAATAATTGTTTACCATCATGACCATACTGATTTGTAGTTTGTGGAACTTCCGTATTGCGGTTTTTCAAGCTGTTATCCGCAATATAATTTGAGGGCAAAAAATCATCAACCGGGTCATTTACATCATCAGTAATAAGGTCCAATTCACTAGAATTTACATGAGCATTCAGGTCCCCCATTAGTAGCACATCTCCCTGAATATTATATTTGAAAACATCTTGCTCAGTTTTTTCAAAAATAACTTTGTCACATTCTGTTCTTTTTGTATAAGAGGAATTGATCGGGGATATATATGCAAAGCATATATACAACATTTTACGAAAGGATATGGAGTAAATGAACATGAGACCATAACACATATGTTAACTACAGCTGCAGTAAAGGGCTACGCCGAGCGCAGCATGATACGACCGCAGCATGTCAAATACTGATATTTGAACATGAGTGCAATTCAAATGAATGAAGACACAGTAAAGAGCTTGATACAGTAATTAAATGGACACAATAAAGACCTTGAATCAGTTGCAATTTTGGCCCCTTTGAACCCTTGTAGCTCGAAAACGGTAAGAGCAACGCAAAGTCCGCTGCCATACTGCTGAAAGCTTACATCAAGAGGAATCCAAAGAAAAACATCCTATTGAAATCCGATGAAAAATAAAGATTTCACATAATTTGAAAATTTGCAATTTTGGCCCCTTTGACCCCTCGTAGCTCGGAAACGGTAAGAGCAATGCAAAATCCGTTGACATACTACTGAAAGCTTATATCAAGAGGAATTCAAAGAAAAAAATCCCTTCGAAATCCGATGGAAAATAAGGATTTCACATATTTCAAAAATTTGCAATTTTGGCCCCTTTGACCCCTTGTAGCTCGGAAACGGTAAGAGCTACGCAAAATCCGTTGACATACTACTGAAAGCTTATATCAAGAGGAATTCAAAGAAAAAATCCCATCGAAATCCGATGAAAAATAAAAATTTCAGGTAATCAGCAAATTTGCAATTTTGGCCCCGTTCGGCCCCTAATAGCTCGGAAAGGAAACAAGTTACGAAAAATATTAAAGTTGAGCGCCATATTAATTTTTCATAAGGAATCTAATGAAAAAAAACTGCATCAAAATCGGACAAGAAATGAAAAAAATAGATTTTTGAGAAAAATAGATTTTTTCCCCCATTTGGGACCCATTTATCTCATTAACGGTACATGTAACATGAAATCCGTTGACATATTTCCGATTCCAAATTTCCTAAGGATCACACTGAATGAAACCCCATCAAAATCCGATACATAATGAATATTCTACAGCCCAATATATGAAAACACCTAATTTGGCCCTTTCTAAAAAAACGGGCGGGGCCACAATACCAATACCAATACCAATCCCAACCTTCCTTTTGTGACAAGCAACATTATTTTAAAATTTCATAAGGATTGATCAACTAGAACTGAAGTTATTGCACGGAAACGAAGAGTCTACAGACGCCGACGACGACGCCGCCAGTATCATACCAATATACGACCTCAAAAATTTTTTTGCGGTCGTATAAAAATTATAATAAGCTGTATGGCCATTTCGGTAATTTATTCCTCATCAGCAGCACTAGAACAAAGGAAATCCATAATTTCAAAAAATGTTAAAATGCTGATCCCAAACGAAATCTGAATAATCAGTTATATCAAATATAGCTAAGGATAAAACTACGATTGTGGGAGTTAATCCTTTGGTTTTAGAATTTACATAAATTTAGATAATAATCTTTACATAATATTTAAAGCCATAATATATCATAATTTATCCACAATCTTAATACCTGTCGAAAGTCTGGTACTTATTAACAAAGCCAAACCCCCTTTCGGTTTTTACTTTCTTTATTTTTTGAACTAACAAAACATTTGTATCCTTCATACTTTGGAACATCATTTTTGGTTGTATGTGTTTCAGATAAACAAATTATGTCAGCTTCAATATAGGTATCAAAATCATCGTCATCCAGCTTACAAACTCGTTCATTATTTAGTCTCCTAAATAACCCGTTTACATTCCAAGAATTAATTGAAATACATTTAGAAACCTTCTTACACATAATGCAAAAAATAAATATTTGAGATTACTACAACAGTGGAATATATTTGTGGAACAATGTTGATGTATTCTTTTATTCTTTTGATTATTTTGAAACTCTGGTTGACTATGAGAAAAAAAAAACAAAAAAAAAAGTTTCTGTACAAATTAGATCTCTCTTTAAATCATATGTCTGCTTCTTTAAACATATACATTTGTATGATAATAATTAAAGTTTTCATTCATGTGTTACTTTTGTAGAGAATATACTTGCTAAAATTTAAAAGAATAATCTAAATTTGTAGCTCAACATATATACATCTTAAAAGAATAATCTAAATTTGTAGCTCAACATATATACATCAATAATCAACACTTTATCAGATGCTTATTTCAGTACTCGTGCTAATGCTAAATCAATTCAAGATGCTATGTCATTGATTTGTTGCTGTTTAAAGTCGCTACTATTTGGTGCGTTTTCATTTTGCCTTTCATTTTCATGTGGTACAACAATTTCATGATCATAGTGATCATCCCGATCATGGTAATAAGCTCGTCTCTCTCTGTAGATTTCGGCGCGTTTCTTGTCTGTAACTACGGAATGTGTCCATGGGACACGGATGACCCCACCTCCTTGCAATCGAAACCCTTAAATTATTAAAGGCATAACTATGTATAATATATATCAAATAATTATAAAATAGGATCTTTCTCCTGTGATAAATAGGCACTATAACTGGTTTGGTTTTGATATAATGTGTAGTTCAAACAAATAATCTGAGAAACAGTCTTATATGTAATACTAATCTATTTTAACAAACTGTGACCTTGACCTTGGCTGTACCATCCTGGATATCGATAGGCTTTTGTATTGGATGATAAGCAAGCACGTGACCAAGTTTTGTTTTGATCCGATGTAGTAATATTACTCAAGTTATCATCCGGAAACTAAAATTATATTGAAATTTTAGTATATTTTAGCAACTGTGACCTTGACCTTGGGGGTACCAACCCGTAAATCGATAGGGTTCTCTCTTGGGTGATAAGCAAGCATGTGACAAAGTTTGGTTTTGATCCTATGTAGTATACTCAAGTAATCATCCGGAAACCAAAATTTTATTGCAATTTTAGTCTATTTTTAGCAACTGTGACCTTGACCTTGGCTGTACCATCCTGGAAATCGATAGGCTTTTGTATTGGATGATAAGCAAGCACGTGACCAAGTTTGGTTTTGATCCGATGTAGTAATATTACTCAAGTTATCATCCGGAAACTAAAATTATATTGAAATTTTAGTATATTTTAGCAACTGTGACCTTGACCTTAGGGGTACCAACCCGTAAATCGATAGGGTTCTCTCTTGGGTGATAAGCAAGCATGTGACTAAGTTTGGTTTTGATCCGATGTAGTATACTCAAGTAATCATCCGGAAACCAAAATTTTATTGCAATTTTAGTCTATTTTTAGCAACTGTGAACTTGACCTTGGGGGTATCAACCCGGAAATTAATAGGGATCTGTCTTCGGCGATAAGTAAGCATGTGAACAAGTTTGGTTTTGATCCGATGTACTATACTGAAGTTATCATCCGGAAACTAAAATTTTTTTGAAATTTTAGTCTATATTTAGCAACTGTGACCTTGACCTTGGGGGTACCAACTCGTAAATCGAGAGGCTTCTGTTTTGGGTGATAAGTAAAGCATATGACCAAGTTTGGTTTTGATCCGATGTAGTATACTCGAGTTATCATCCGGAAACCAAAATTTTGAAATTTTAGTTTATTTTTAGCAACTGTGACCTTGACCTTGTGGGTACCAACCCGGAAATCAATAGGCTTTTGTATTGGGCGATAAGCAAGCACGTGACCAAGTTTGGTTTTGATCTGATGTAGTATACTCAAGTTATCATCCGGAAACCAAAATTTTATTGAAATTTTAGTTTATTTTTAGCAACTGTTACCTTGACCTTGGGGGTACCAACCAGGAAATCGATAGGGTTCTGTCTTCGGCAATAAGGAAGCATGTGACCAAGTTTGGTTTTGATCCGATGTAGTTTACTCAAGTTATCATCCGGAAACCCAAATTTCATTGAATTTTAGTCTATTTTTAGCAACTGTGACCTTGACCTTGGGGTTACCAACCCGGAAATCGATAGGGTTCTTTCTTGGGTGATAAGCAAGCATGTGACCAAGTTTGGTTTTGATCCGATGTAATATACTCAAGTAATCATCCGGAAACCAAATTTTATTGCAATTTTAGTCTATTTTTAGCAACTGTGACCTTGACCTTGGGGGTATCAACCCTGAAATTAATAGGGTTCTGTCTTCGGCGATAAGTAAGCATGTGAACAAGTTTGGTTTTGATCCGATGTACTATACTAAAGTTATCATCCGGAAACAACATTTTTTTGAAATTTTAGTCTATATTTAGCAACTGTGACCTTGACCTTGGGGGTACCAACTCGTAAATCGAAAGGCTTCTGTTTTGGGTGCTAAGTAAAGCATATGACCAAGTTTGGTTTTGATCCGATGTAGTATACTCAAGTTATTATCCGGAAACCAAAATTTTGAAATTTTAGTTTATTTTTAGCAACTGTGACCTTGACCTTGCGGATACCAACCCGGAAATCAATAGGCTTTTGTATTGGGCGATAAGCAAGCACGTGACCAAGTTTGGTTTTGATCTGATGTAGTATACTCAAGTTATCATCCGGAAACCAAAATTTTATTGAAATTTTAGTTTATTTTTAGCAACTGTTACCTTGACCTTGGGGGTACCAACCAGGAAATCGATAGGGTTCTGTCTTCGGCAATAAGGAAGCATGTGACCAAGTTTGGTTTTGATCCGATGTAGTTTACTCAAGTTTTCATCCGGAAACCCAAATTTCATTGAAATTTTAGTCTATTTTTAGCAACTGTGACCTTGACCTTGGGGTTACCGACCCGGAAATCGATAGGGTTCTTTCTTGGGTGATAAACAAGCATGTGACCAAGTTTGGTTTTGAATTGATGTAGTATACTCAAGTTATCATCCGGAAACCCAAAATTTTATTGCAATTTTAGTCTATTTTTAGCAACTGTGACCTTGACCTTGGGGGTACCAACCCGGAAATCGATAGGGTTCTGTCTGGGGTGATAAGCAAGCATGTGATCAAGTTAAGTTTTGATCCTATGTAGTATACTCAAGTTATCATCCGGAAACCAAAATTTTATTGAAATTGAAATTTTAGTCTATTTTTAGCAACTGTGACCTTGACCTTGGGAGTACCAACCTGGAAATCGATACTGACTAGGGTTCTGTCTTGGGTGATAAGTAAGCATGTGATCAAGTTTGGTTTTGATCCGATGCAGGATACTCAAGTTATCATCCGGAAACCAAAAAGATTGACGTACGGATCAGGGTAAACCTTAATGCCCTAGACCGCCTAGCGGCGGGGGCATAAAAATCATATCTATATCACAAGTTGTTTTTTTTCATCTGTTGTGCTGGGAGCAGTTTTATCTTTTGTTTGTATTACATGATATCTTCACCCTGAGAGTCGCACTTTTTAGGATGATCTCTTTGTACTTTTGTCCAAGGATTTCCATCTTTGTCATAGAGATAAGACTGTAATCGATCAAGCAATTTCTCAATATTTTGCTCGCGTTCTTCAAGTTTTTGTTTAAACATGCATTCAATTTCTTCTTTGCTAGCTTTGATATGGTGTATTTCAGCCAACAGTTTTTCATTTTCGATATCGGCCTTGATTTTTGCATCTCTTAATTTAGAAATTTCTTTTTGCATGTCATTTTTGCTGTCTTCAATTTCTTTGCAAAATGTTTTCTTGTCATTTTCTAGTGATTAACATAGTTTTTGATTGTCTTTTTCCAGTGAACTAATCAAATTGTCATTATTTTTCAACTATGCTTCTGACCGTTTATTCTCAGCCTTTAATAGATCCTCACCCTGTTCTTTGAGTGGTTTATTGAGCTTTTTGATCTCTCTTCTAATCTCAATATGATTGTCCCTAACCTTGGACAAAGTTGTTGTCATTTTTACCATTGTTTCCTCAAATATATGTACGATTATTTACTTTTAAGATTTCCGAGTGATAGCTAGTCAATTCAGCAGAATTAGATGTTTCTTTGTCGGTAAATGTTTTTGTTTCTTTCTCAATCTTAGTTTTACGATTCATCTCACTAGCAGATGATGATGTTTAATGTATTAAATCTCATGAAACATAAGAGCAAACAATATTTATTTCCATGTGAAATAATAACAATTATTGTATCTATGTAATCCAATTATCTAAGTTCTGTCGTCTGTCTTAGGATTGAAAAAACAATTAGCAAACATAGCAATTCATTTCAAATAAAAAAAAACAGTTCACAAAATTAGCAATTAATTCCATATACAAAAAACAATACAACAGGTAATTCCAGTTAAATTTTGTTATTTGTTATCTATAATATCCATCAGGTAGGAAGTATGATCTTTATTGAAAATTTTTTCACGAAAATCCACTTGTCACATTTTTCTGGATATGTTCTTTTTCCCAAAATTTGGTTTTGCTGGATCAGGTTTTCTACGAATTGATTGTTTGTATTCCTCTATCTTTCTATCAAACTCTCCAATTAATTCACCCGACATTGAGTAAAATTCGTTTCTTTCATCCCTTTTGCTTTGGTGTTTGAGCTCGTTTACGAACGAGTCTAGGACTTTTTCTTGTTCTTCTCCGATGTCGGTGATGCATTTGTCACATGGTTCTTTCAGTTTATTAGTGGATGTATCAATCAAATCCATTTTTTAATTGACGAATTTCATTTCTCATAATGTTTTTGGTTTGATGATCTATAAGAGTAGGACCAAAGAACATATCAACTCTTAAATAACGTGGTAATCTCTTCGTACTTTTGGCAAGTATCAGACCTTCTTTCACTCTTTGAAATTTGTATTTTACTTCCATCAATTGCCTTATTTCCGATAATTTTCCACTGAGAGTATTCACGTTTTCACTTTGTCTTCTTGCGATTTTGTGAATCTCGGCCTTTTGGTCTCGGGTTGGCTAGGGGGAATATTTGGATCACTGCTATCCATCTTATTATTTTCTTTTTTGTGAAGCTTTAGCTTATTGCTTCTATCTTTCGGGAGATGCATAATGAATGTGTGTTAATTGTGTCGTAACTGACATTGCCATTATTTGTTGTTTGGAAACCATCAAAACTAGGTTTTCCCACATTGTGGTTGATATGTTTACAGTAACACTTTTATCTACACTCATAAATCTGTTGACGGTATTAAGTAAGCCTTGAAGCATATGGGCCACCCTTATTTTTTGTTTTATGACGTGGATGGCTTAGGTACCTTCAGTTTTAAACTTTGATTATGCTATTTATTATACAATTTTATCAAATTAACAGTTGTCTGATTCCTTCTACTTCTTCCGAAGTTACTGTGAATTTAATTTCTGCATTAGCGCATTTCAACGATACTATATGAAAACCTCGAAATCCGACCTTAAGATTCGGGTTATAGTTTATAGGTCCAAAATAGTTGGTTAAATGATCCGGACCCAATATAGCAAATGTAAACCTGAAAAGTCTCACACTTTCTCCATTACATTTTATTAGCAATTATTAGTTTCATTCCCTTGCTGCCTCAGTGCGATTGGGGATATATTGTTTTTATTTCGTTGATTTTGTAATTACCACATTTTGTCACGCTCGTATGTAAAATCCACTGCATGTATGATGTCCACATTTTCAAGTTATATTGATTTTCATTCCATCTTGTGCCGTTAATGAGATATTTTACGAATTATAATCGTTACTGTAAAACTCCAATACAATCCAGACTAATCTGTTCTATTTCCAATATACTGGTAATGCAAGTTAGAATCAGCACCGTTACTATACCACCACCACTGCACAATTTCACGACCCCGGGAACCATTGTCTTCATCTTTTTGTTGAAAATGGACGACTGTTACAGTGCTCAAGAATATCGCCAGTAATATTCAACAACTTAAAAGTGAGATAAATATTTCAATTCATATTTAGTTAATACAAAATTATTGATATATATAGATTATAACAAGCCATTTCTCATATCAGACCCATTATCAGCCCTAGGTCAGAATATCAGAACGAGGGCCGACAGGCTCGAAGGATGATTTTGACCATGGGCTGATAATGGGTCTGATATGAAAAATTGCATGTTATGATATTTTTATCATATGTTTCAAACTAGAAATGCATCCCCAATTTCATACGCGATCTCAAAAGTTTAATTTCAGGAATTGCAATTTTGAGTTCAAACCTTAAAACATGGTTGATTGATTAGTTAGAGTTTAACGTCCAATGAGCAATATTTCAGCTATATCAGGACGAGAACAAGTTAATCAATTCAAAACAAATTGCAAGTAAAAGAAGAAAGAAACAAAGGTGGAAGGGACAACCGGGGCAACAACTTTTGATTGCCACTGGAAAAGGGGAGAAATGGGTAGGGGCAGGAAATTTAGCCCTCTATACGACACCCAGTGCGTCTGCTCTCTTTAGAGAAATAGAGAAGGGGTGTTTATAATGCATGGAGCGTGGCGTTTCTCCACACAGTTTGGCTACAATGGTTCGCGGTCAGGCTTTCCGTATTATGACCTGACTACCCCGCAAAGACAGGGCATTCCCCTATCCACCACCTGGGGACGCGCCCGGCAGCTCTGTAGCCAAAGCCCCTGAAAACCTATTCAGGTGCCGGGCTTAAAACATGGAATTTGTAAAAAACACATTATGTTTGTGAAGCTTAACTGCACATGAATGACAGTAAAAAATTCGGATAATGTTTCAAATATTAAAAAAAAATAAAAATATTTATTTCAAAAGAAAATTAAAAAACAGTTTTTGTGTAGCGTAAAATCTATTTCGAAAATGACTGATAATACAGTTACGTATTAAGCATGTGATATAAACCGGAAGCAGTTGATAACAAAAGTCGTATCACACGGTTGTGAACAAATTGAAGATAGTTGGACTAAATATTAAAAATCGACAGTATTATCAAGGAGTAAAATTTACTGTTATTTTCTATAAACATATGATAAATTTATTTTCGTAATTGTCAGTTATATATATAATCCACTTTGAAAATGGCACATTACTCATCTCGCAAAATTGTCTATCATTAATATAAGATGACATTGCTGTAAGTTAACTGATTTTTTTCTGTTTGCCCATCTTTTGTCTCACACGTTAATGGATGCATTTTTAAATATGTTTATTTTAGAATCACAAGTCATCAACTGTTCGTTCCTTGATTCTTCTCTCCGCTTGAATCAAGCTGCTAGTATCTGAGCTACTCGTTATTGAAAATACTGTACCTACACTTTGGAAATGCAATGCCAGCTCATCAGTGTTTGCCTGTTGTAAGACTCGATGTAATTTCTATTGTAGTTGTATAGCAATGCGTCATACAGTCCATAAATACGTTCTAGTTTAGTTTTTAAAACTACAGTTTTGCGCCTTAAATTTGCCTATAGGTCGCCAGGTTGGCGACCTCAAAAATGCAAGTTGGCGATCAGCAAAATCGGATATATTTAAAGTCCTTTTTCATCACTATTTATTGTCTTGAAATATATTGGCCGAATAAAACAGCTGGCATTTGCTTGATAATGATTTAAGACCTATCAAGAGTTTTTGTAGCTTCTGTATAAGTCCGGAATTGTGGAATTGTCAATGTAATATTTATTTTATTCGGGATGTAAATTATAGTCAGCAATGATGATTGTTATTGTATTTTGAACTACTGCTGCTAGAGGTTCCAATATTAGTACCAATAGATGTATACTTATATAACAGATATATGGTACGAATCAGCGTTCTGTATTGTATTCCTGATTTTTAGTTCGCATGCTGTTTGCATGTATTTTTGTTATAATTATTTATGTTATTCACTTTATATAAGATATAGTTACAGCAATAGTATTAGTAATTTGTCATGGATATTTTTATAACTGAGATATATGGAAGTAAATAAACATGCTATTGAGATTATATAGTTTCATGGACGATATGGACTATAATTTATATTATTATAATTTGGTATAATACAAGAGACTTCGGTATTTTGTTCTTTTGTAGCAACACGGGGCTTCTATATTCGTATTTGTTACATGCCTTTTGTAAAAAAAACATCAACGAGCATAAACATAGATGCATTGCCAACAAAACACCTTAACGAAAACATAATGCACATAAATATTTAAAGGGGAATCTTGTTGGAATTAATTATGATCCCTTAAACATGAAAAAAGAAATATAGCAAAATATACCACAAATTAAAATTTGTATTTAGCAATGCAAAGTGTGCTATCATTGGATCCAAATCGTATTTACATCTTTTCCCAGATATCTCTTTTAGATTTGGTTTTCCTATTTGCGTAGGAAAATGATTCTTTTCAAATAAATTGTGTATTTTACATGTTATTTATCTCCAGAGATCCCATTAAATGATAACCTACATCTGTGATATCAAAAAACGGATACACGAGGTAACTGAAATGAAAATAAGAAGAAAACAAACGGAAAATACCATATTTTACGAAAGGATGTCAATAAAATGCTTTCCTTTGAATTGACATCCTTGATTTTGCTTTGTCTGCATATCAATATGAAATTTTGATTTCTAAGATGCTAACCTAGGTTTTGGGTACTTTTTATGCATGCATTAACAGTACAATACCCTGTCAAATGACTTTAGGCAAAGTGTCTATCTAAAGCTGCAATACACGAGTTTGCCGACATCAAATTTCACTTGAATAAGTACTTGTACTGATGTTCTAAGGAGGGATTTGTCAACATTAAATCCCATAAGTATAAATGTCTATTCGGGACTCATGTAAATTGTTTTTTTTTTTCATGAAGATGAAATGACCGTGTTAATTTTTTCTTGTAACACTAGGCTATTCCAAGGTTTGTGTTAGTTACAGACATTCTGTGAAGATGGATCTCCTATATTGTTTATGCATAAACGAAATGCCAACAAAATACCTCAAGAGATATAATGCACAAGTATATGGAAAAGTGATCATATTGGGATTGAAAAGGTTCCCGTAGCTAATAAAAGATATTTAGCAAACATATCTCAAATTAAAACTGGTGCTAAGCAATGCAAGGTGTGTGACTAATTAATCCTAAAATTGTGCAAACTTTTGTCTTTTTGCCATAAGGATTATGTAGAGTTAGTTTTCATTTTTGCGTAGGAAAATGCTTATGTTTGTTTTGTATGTAATTTATTTCAAGAGATCCCTTCGAATGATTGATATTGAAACACAGATACAGGAGGTTGTCGAAACTAAAATCAAGCATTAGATCTCATTTGTGCGTAGGAAAATGCTTATTTCGGAATTGATTGTTTGCTTTACATGTAATTTATTTCAAAAGATCCCTTCGAATGATTTACCTTAATCTTTGATATTGAATCACAGATACAGAGGGTTGTCGAAACTAAAAACAAACATTTAAAAAAACGCGCGTCTATTTATCTTTGTCAACATATCCATATGAAATTTTAATTTTTTTTAAATTAACGTAGGAAAATGCTAACTAAGATGCTTGATACTTGCTTTACATGCATTATAGCACAATATCCTCTTACATGAGTTAAGCCAAGTGTGTATCTTAAACACCAATACCTGTTTTTGCATTAATCAAATATAAAGAGGATGAGTGTGTATACAGATTTTCGAGAACAAGTTTCGTGACTATTTATTTCTAGTTGGTAATCATATACATTGGTTTTTATGTTAGATACTATGACTGCTAGCTTTTTTCTATCATTTTGTAAAAGTTTTGGCTTTATCTGCACTGATGAGACACAAGTTATCGAAATGCGCATATCCAGACAATAAATCATCAGTGACTTTCGGTATTTTGTTATTTTGTAGCAACACGGGGCTGCTATATTTGTATTTGTTACATGCCTTTTGTAAACATAGACATCAACGAGCAAAAACATAGATGCATTGCCAACAAAACACCTTGACGAAAACATAATGCACAAAAGTATTTAAAGGGGAATCTTGTTGGAATTAATTCTGATCCCATAAACACGAAAAAAGATATATAGCAAAATATACCACAAATTAAAATTTGTATTTAGCAATGCAAAGTGTGCTATCATTGGATCCAAATCATATTTACATCTTTTCCAAGACATCTTTTTTAGATTTGGTTTTCCTATTTGCGTAGGAAAATGATTGTTTTCAAATAAATTATGTATTTTACATGTTACTTATCTCCAGAGATCTCATTGAATGATAGCCTACATCTGTGATGTCAAAAAACGGATACACGAGGTTATCGAAATGAAAACAAGAGGCTCTCAAGAGCCTGTATCGCTCACCTGGGTCATGGCTGACACAATAAGTCAGAATTATCACAACGTTTTCAAATTTGTTTATTGACTGTTTAAGGGTCTCATTTTGAAGATTGTTGATGTTATATGATCCCAAATTAAACTATGTTCCCCACAGGCAGCTATTTTTGATGGGGCGTAGACCAACTGTCACTTTTCTTGAAGAAGACCATGTTAGGATCATTGTGCCTCACTTCGGTTCCAATTGGCATAGTATTTTCAGAGGAGATCTTTAAATGATTTCCCATGAGGTCCAAGGTTAAACAATGTTCCCTGCTGACTGCCATCTTGGATGCTATGCGGACATGCCAGACACATTTTATGAAGGGGACCAAGTAAGGACCATTGTGACTAAGTATGATTCCAGTTGGCCATGTACTTTCAGAGAAGATCTTTGAATATGTTTCCCTATAGGGTCCAATGTTAAAAACATGTTCCCTCCTGGCGGCCATCTAGGATATGATGTGGACTTGCTGAACACATTTTTTAAAAGGGGCCACATAAGGACCATTGTGACTAAGTTTGGTTCCAATTGGCCCAGTATTTTCAGAGGAGAAGATTTTTGCAATATTGTCCAACTTTGGAAAAAGTTCCCCGCTGGCGGCCATCTTGGATGACATGCAGACTTGCCGAACAAAATTTTTAAAGGGGACCACCGAAAGACTGTTGTGACCAAGTTTGGTTCCAATTGGCGCAGTGGTTTCAGAGAAGATCATTGAATGCTTTCCCATAGGGTCCAATGTTAAACCACGTTCCCTGCTGGCAGCCATCTTGGATATGATACGGACTTGCCAGACATTTTTTTAAAAGGGGCCACATAAGGACCATTGTGCCCAAGTTTGGTTCCGATTGGCCCAAGCTGTTTCAGAGAAGAGAAAAAAATGTTTAAATGAAAAGTTTACGACGGACACATGACACAGTGATGGCAAGAAGATCACCATGGCATAGCCATGCAGGTCAGTTTCAAAGTTATGCAGGCATAGAAGCTCAGATGCTATTTCAATATTTATCTGGGATTGCATGGTGGGAAGCAAGCTTTACATCATATACAATATAGAACTATATACAATTATTATTAATTTGTGAACTAAGTATAGTTTATGAAAGTATTTTTGCAAAAAAATGTAAAAGTTTGTATAAAAACACTTTTTTGCTCTTGATTATGTAACAAATAATTATTTTTAATAAAGTGATAACAGGGAATTTCTCTTAAACTTAAAAGAGAATAGTAAATCAAAGATTGATTGATTGATTAGTTAGAGTTTAACGTCCAATGAGCAATATTTCAGCTATATCAGGACGAGAACAAGTTAATCAATTCAAAACAAATTGTAAGTAAAAAAAGAAAGAAATAAAGGTGGAAGGGACAACCGGGGCAACGACTTTTGATTGCCACTGGAAAAGGGGAGAAATNATACGACATCCAGTGCGTCTGCACTCTTTAGAGAAATATAGAAGGGGTCTTTATACTGCATGGAGCGTGGCGTTTCTCCACACAGTTTGGCTACAATGGTTCGCGGTCAGGCTTTCCGTATTATGACCTGACTACCCCGCAAAGACAGGCATTCCCTTATCCACCACCTGGGGACGCGCCCGGCAGCTCTGTAGCCAAAGCCCCTGAAAACCTATTCAGGTGCCGGGTAAATTTGAATACAGAATTTAAAAGGAAATAACTGATAACCATATGGCATTGAAAAAAAAAATTTTGGTGAAAAAGAGTCAATAACTACAACACAGGCACTTCGATTTTCTTCAAAATTTCAGAGTAGGTAGATCTTGATATGCTGAACATTTTTGCAATTTACACTTCACCTCTATCTGTTACAATTTTTGAAATAAAAAATAAAAAATGCATAGATTTTACGGAAAAAGGGCTGTAACTCTGAGACGGGTTTTCCGATTTTCTTCAAAATTGCAGGGCAGATAGATCTCGGCATTCTGAACAATTTTACCCCATGACAGATTTTTGATACCTGCAACGGTTCTCGAGTTATTCGCCAAAAACAGCAATTTACCCCTATGTTCTATTTATAATAACAGCTGAAATATTGCTCATTGGACGTTAAACTCTAACTAATCAATCAATCAATATAATAACAGCAGCCATGTTGTTTGGTCCTCGAACTAACCGAACACATTTTTTAAACTACATACCCTGGTGATGACCCAGGCAAGTTTGGATTAAATTGGCCCAGTGGTTTCAGAGGAGATTTTTGAAAAAAAGGTTTACGACGGACGGACGACGGACGCCAAGTGATGGCAAAAGCTCACCCTGGCATAGCCAGGTGAGCTAAAAAGAAGAAAACAAACAGAAAATACCATCTCAATAAAATGCTTTCCTTGGAATTGACATCCTTGATTTCGTTTTGTCTGCATATCAATACGAAATGAATTACGTGAGAAAATGCGAACCTAGGTTTTGGATACTTTTTATGCATGCATTAACAGTACAATACCCTGTCAAATGACTTTAGGCAAAGTGTCTATCTAAAGATCCAATACAGGAGTTTGCCGACATCAAATGTTCTAAGGAGGGATTTGTCAACATTAAATCCCATAAGTGTAAATGTCTTTTCGGGACTCATGTAAATTGTTTTTTTTTTCATGAAGATGAAATGACCGTGTTAATTTTTTCTTGTAACACCAGGCTATTCCAAGGTTTGTGTTAGTTACAGACATTCTGTGAAGATGGATCTCCTATATTGTTTATGCATAAACGAAATGCCAACAAAATACCTTAAAAGAGATATAATGCACAAGTATATGGAAAAGTGACCATATTGGGATTGAATAGGTTCCCGTAGCTAATAAAAGATATATAGCAAACATATCTCAAATTAAAACTGGTGCTAAGCAATGCCAGGTGTGTGACTAATTAATCCTAAAATTTTGCAAACTTTAGTCTTTTTTGCCATAAGGGTTATGTAGAATTGGTGATCATTTTTGCGTAGGCAAATGCTTATGTTTGTTTTACATGTAATTTATTTCAAGAGATCCCTTCGAATGATTTACCTTAATCTATGATATTAAAACACAGATACAGGAGGTTGTCGAAACTAAAAACAAACAGAAGATCTCATTTGTGCGTAGGAAAATGCTTATTTCGGAATTGATTGTTTGTTTTACATGTAATTTATTTCAAGAGATCCCTTCGAATGATTTACCTTAATAATTGATATTGAAACACAAATACAGTAATTTGTCAAAACTAAAAACAGACATTTAAAAAAATGCGTGTCCCGGAAATGATATTCTTTTTATGTTTGTCAACATATCGATATAAAATTTTTATTTTTTAAATTTACGTAGGAAAATGCTAACTGAGATGCTTGATACTTACTTTAAATGCCTTTATAGCACAATATTCTTTTACATGAGTTAAGCCAAGTGTGTATCTTAAACACGAATAGGTGTTTTCGCATTAACCAAATATCAAGAGGATGAGTGTATACAGATTTTCGAAGCAAAGATTTTTCGAGAACAAATTTCGTGACTATTTATGTCTAGTTGGTAATCATATACATTGGTTTCTATGTTGGATGCTATGACTGTTAGCTTTTTTCTATCATTTTGTAAATGTTTTGGTTTTGTCTGCACTGATTAGACATTAGTTGTCGAAATGCGCATATCCAGAAAATAAATCATCAGTGACTTCGGTATTTTGTTATTTTGTAGCAACACGGGGCTGCTATATTTGTTTTTGTTACATGCCTTTTGTAAACATAGACATCAACGAGCATAAACATAGATGCATTGCATATCGTGGCAAGAACAGTTTATATATCAAAAAGCATTTTTGGCAGTATATAAAATAAACTTTCAATAAGACAATCAAGCTATGTACAAATAAAACAAAATGGATAAAAGTTAAAATCATATAATAATAAAATTTTATGAATTGTCTAAGAATTATACTAAAAATTCAGATTTTTCTATATAAATAAAAAGCTTTTATAAATTCAGCAATTTTGTCGCAAGTTACGCTTGTAAACAAATCTTTTAAAATAATCGACAGAGTAGTATGATCGCCGTAGAAATCGCTTAGAATCTGAATTGGAATGAAAAGACAGAAAAGACAAAAAATCATAACATCATATCATTCTCTTTTCTTTCAAATGAAAAAAACATTGGAGATAACCACAGCATGCTTATTCATAAAACAGTGAAAATGTTCCATTCTCATGTGTAAGGCGGGATAACTCTTGAATTAAATAAATAGCTGTAAATGTTTTAGTTTCTATGATTTATATATTATAAGTACAATTTGTTGTGTCGTATACAATTTGTTAATATATTCTACTTTTTATTCACCCTACTATTGTAAGTTTTACCCACCCAAGATCAGCAGTACCCTTTCGGTACTCCAAATGTCATGTCATGGCTGTTGAAAGTGATAAAGAAATCTGATTAATCAATAATTCAATTTTATTTTGAACATATATAGATATATGCCTTCTATACCTCAGTGTAAACATGTATGAAAGTGCGAAAAATAAATTATATATGCCATTTCATATGACCTAAGCATATTATGAAATTTATGGTTTTGATGATATGCTTGCTAGCTTTTTATGCAACAAGTAAATTACTCAGATCCACCGAGGAAGAGTTGCATCTTTTCAGAATACAAATTAACTTTTTTCCCACCAAATGTTTCACAATACAAATTTGTGTAACAACATGAAATTTCATAATTATCTACCCATCAGTTAAGTAATTATGTATATTTTGATTTGGTTATTTATTTATTTTGTTTGCAGTATGAAGTATCCACAAAGATGTTAATTCCTGCAGATGCAACAAATAGAAGGTGTATGTATAGCACCCCCCCCCCCCCCCCACANGTCTAAGTATAGCACCCCCAAGATGACACTACCAAACCTCCAGATAAGTCCACAAGCAATATCTACCACGCATGACACCCAAGATTTAACAACAAGTTCTCAAATGAGGTCCACACAAGATTACATGAGGAGTCCAGAAATAAGGTTTACACATGACACCCAGGAGTCAACACATGACACCCAAGATATAACAACAATTTCGCAAAGGAGGTCCACACAAGATTACATGAGGAGTCCAGAAACAAAGTTTACACATGCCACCCAGGAGCCCCCTCAACCCCATCATGCACAAAATGTGATGATGAAATTGGATGGATGAATCTTCAACAAAACTTACAAATGATATTGATGGCAGTTATAGGTAAATATAAAGTATTTACATGTTGAAGAAAACAAAGCTACTTCCTATTATACATTGTTTAGAATGAAAGGATATGAAGTAAATGCTAATGAGATAATAACACAAGTTATACATGTAAAACAATCAATGGAACAATGCTTTTATTGTTGTTCTTTATCATGAAGTTACCATGAGGTCTTCAACAGTGAGCAAAAATTGTTTGTATTATACTTTTTACATAAGTAGCTTTTATATTCACTGTTAAACAAACTACATGTATATTAACACTCATCAACAGAGAAAAAAAATATATTCAAGTTGATTTACAAAATGACTTACAGATGTACACTTGATATTTTTTTTTTCAATCATAGCCTTGCAGTTTTCTAAATTTGTGTCAATTTGCTATTGCTGCAAGGGGTCAACAAAAGGCAGAAGATGCATGTTAGCATGGTTAGCATATATGGAAAATTTGTAAAAAGACCACAACATAATGTCATGCCTCTTGAAGTAGAAATTCGTGGGTTTGGAATTGAGGATGATGTTGAATATAATATTTAACAGATTTGGATCAGACTTATTTTTTGTTTTGTAAATCCAGAAATTCTATCTTTTTAAGCTTTCCTTGTAAATCACATTAGAGCCATAAACATCGTCCCAATTTTGCCAAATATTCAGCAGCACAATCAACATTATGTGCTGAATGACCTACCACAGAGAAGAATTCGACAACAAAGACAAAGACCACCAAGACAACAACACAATCAACAACAGATGCAACCAGTTCATATTGAGCAAAATCAAAAGCATGGGTATAATTTGCGACCTAGGCGAAGACACTAAACAGTTTTTACACTTATACCATGTCAGCATTTCAGAATATGTTTTTCTTACTTTGTGACAGTTTTCCCTTTAAAATATTATTTCAAAGGTCAATACTATAGGTAAAACAACAGCGTAAAGCCGATTTAAAGTCCAAAAAACCTCCATGGCTAAATCCAAAACCAAAATTTCATTCCGAACTACGAAAATATAAAAAGTCTGACACTAATCCTCTTGTTATCGAGCAGGAGTTTGCAAGAATTAAATCTGAACACCCGAGTACTTACCTGATGGATCTACGGATGGAGACAGGGTGGCCTCTGCAGCTGTCTTCAGAGACCGAGCAGCAACTCTCCGACTACCATCCTAAAGTTCCATATTTACTGCTGAAGCCAACGCTATATACTTAGCACTCAAATTTGTTGCTTCATCTCGAAAAAGTAAGTTCTTGATTTATTCTTATTCTCTCTCATGCCTCTTGGCAACTGAAAGTCGAAAGACAAAATATCCAATTATTCTGAAGGTTGTTGAGTTTAACAAGTCACTTGTGTCACGGGTGTCGCTAGCGGGGCAGGACATGCTTACCCTTCCGGAGTACCTGATGTCACTCCCGGTTTTCATGGGAGTTCACACTATGAGTGCCTTAGTTCTTAATGTTATCTTTTTATTTCCGTGCATTGTAGCTGTCTCACGTCCTTGTTTTGTCTTTGTTTTTATCTGTTACCGTTTCTGCCATGTCTTTGGACTTCGATTTTTGTAGTCATCGCTTCCCTTGTTCCTTCGGTATTCTACTGCCGTTGTTTTGTTGCTATAGGCAAAGAAGTCATTTACATTTGGATCCCTAGTCATGTAGGAATCGATGGAAACACGGTTGTTGACCAGGGGGCAAAGAATGCATTAGATGATGAGGTGTCGGATTGTTCAGTGCCGTACACTGATATGAAGCCTTTAATAAGTAGATACATCCAAAAGATATGGCAAGACAAATGGGACTTGCAAATAAATAATAAATTGCACGGAATACAATCAGAAGTCGGTAAAGTTGTTAGTTCCTCTGGAAAAAATCGGAAAGAGCAAGTTGTTTTGACAAGGTGTCGAATAGGGCATACACGAAAAACTCATGGTTATATTTTAAATGGTGAGGACAGACCTAAGTGTATTCCGTGTAATTGTCTTTACACAATACATGCTTTACTTGATTGTGTCGATATTGCCGACACACGTAGCATATTTTGTACAACTGATTCTCTTAAAGAATTATCTACAAACGTCGCTGGCGACAAAATTATTCAATTTTTAAAAGCTGTTAATTTGTGTAGGACACTATAAGTATATTATAATTTTTTTAAATTTCATCAACTTTGATCTATTTATCTTAAATTGTCTCCTTTTAGACATCTTTTTATCTGTACATAGCAATATGTTTTAATGACTTTTTACCTGTATAAATATTATCAACATTTCACGCCATGATATAGCTGACATATTGCTAAAGTTGTCGTTAAGCAACAACCAATCTATCAATTCAAACATTCGGAATATTCAGAATTAGGCCTCTGGGTTGGAAGATCTGCATTCATAAGACAGATATTTATGTTACTATTGATTGTTACAGTTTGCTCTTTCGTTTTTCTTTTTCTGATGTTTATTAAACCATGCTATTTTTTATTATGTTTATTAAACCATGGTACGGATTTTCTCACCGTTCATTGAAGATCTTATGGTGGCTTTGAGTTGTTATTACTCCCCTTTTGGGTCGTTGTCTCTTTGACATTTTCCCCGTTTCCCTTCTTTTTTCTATTCCAATCTTTTGACCAGAGTATCGCCACACCAGCAAGCCCTTTTAATAATTTAAAACCTTAAGTTTCATTGGTGTCGTGGCATAGAATGGCACGACCCATTTGAGGATAAGTAGTTTATCTAACTCATGTTTTTGCATCCCCAGCAATGTACAAAATTTGACAGTACGAGTTATCTTTATCAGTGCCGTATCGATTTTTCCAATGACAAAATCTGAGGCAATGTGACCACATGTGGCGATAAATAAACAAATTTCAAAATCGTAAAACAGCGGGTGACAATTTGATATGTTAACATCTATATCAAGTTGAATTATGTAAAGTAACGATGTCAATACTAAGTTTAGAGTACAGAGAACTAAAACCATTCTATTGAGAGGGGATAATAAACAGCAGCCCTTTCAAATAACAATTAGTATACTTTTGTTTTTTTTTTACAAAATTGTTTAAAAATGTCAAAATTTACCAACTAAATATTTTAAAGCATTATTCCTAAGTGAAAGTTTATCTTTAGTGAAAGGAAAGGATGGTCTCTTCAAACAGTTTTCGAAAGAATGGGTTAGATTCGCAAAATTGTTCCGTTGAAGGAACAAAAATTGCTTTACCTTTTCACAAAGCACATGAACCTGAATATTGTCAGAGACATATAATTAAATTTAATTATATGTCTCTAATATTATGAATGTAGGTTTTTTCGAGAACGACTAGATTTTGCACTTCAAATGGTTTGTGTATTTTTCCTTATTGACAAAAACAAAATAAAATATGACTAGAGTAGCATTCTGAAGCCGTGAGGAGATATTTCCATACAATTCTTTATATGTCTCTGGTATTATCAAGAGAATAATTGTTCATCTACACTCCTTTTTATATTAAAAATGATAAATATAGTTCCATTTGCGGATCCGGAGGAGGTGGACCCCTCTTTTTCTGGAATTATTTTTGTTATATAAATTTCGTGCAGAATTTAGGAAAAATTGACAAAAATAGTGCAAAAATAACTTGGAAACCCCTGGAATCCACTAATTTTCGAAGGCTGCATTCGCTGGTTGTTCATGTGGTGTCTGATATGAAAACTATTTGAAAAACGATATTTTTGAATACATTTTTTTAGATTCTCGTCTGAACAGGCTGCAATATCGGTCTTATTTTTACTTCGACACTAAGAAGCAAAAATGTGATAGACTAATGCCTGTCAGTATATTTATGGGCAGAGACTCCAGATACGCTGCACTTTGAAAAAACATATATTTACTGGAGTATGAATGTTTTGGGATTAAAAATGGTCCAGGTTCTTTTGATAAGGACGTATAATATTTTACTTTAATATATATCACTTGATTTTTTTCTATTTGGAAATTCTAGAATGAAACCAGGGAACTTTGTAGTTCCCTGATGAAACATGTATAATTTATGATTTCCCATTTAAGAATGCCCTATCGATTAACTTTTGAAATACATTTTTGATCTAATTAACATGTTTGGCCAATTAAGTAAAATGTAAATAAATTTCTGAAAACCCCAGTCACTTCACAGCGGGAAGATAAACATATACATGTCTTGTTATGTATATATTGACATATCATGATAACAAAGCTACAGATGTCCAAATAAAAAGAAAAAATATTTAATGACGTTCTACAATTTCGAAAGAAAATTAACTAGCAATTCTTTTGTTGAATGACGTTCAAATGGCTTTAAAACTTTAAAATAACCATTAAAATGACATTAATTCAAATCTGGCACGCATTAAAGGCTATAAAAAATTGAGGTTCACAATTGAAAAAAAAAATCCGAAAGGATAGTGTAATATACATTTAATTATATTTTTAAAGAAATGGATAAATAAGAATTTACAGTCATATACAAACATTAAAAGTTGAAAAATAAATTTTAATAAAAAAAAA
>MJUU01046008.1:177806-189613 GCA_002080025.1 Modiolus philippinarum | reverse complement strand
TTTCATATGTAAGAAGGCTTGATATCATAGTCAACGGATATTATGTCCTTAGCTAGCTGTCAGTAACTGCGAGCATTTGTCAGGACATGAGTTATGTGTATTGTCTTCATGTTTTATGTACTTCATTGTAAGGGTACTCATCTTGATAAGTTGGACTTTTTTCTAGTTTGATTTTTACTGTGAGTCTTTTTGTATATTTATTTTTCAGCCATTCAGCACACATAGAGGGAGGGTTTGGATCCAAGAAAAAGATTTCAACCCCACCGCAATTTTTGCGCTTGTCCCGAGTCAGGAATATGCTGGTCATTGTCTTGTCCCTGTCTTCTTATGAAAGTTTAGTTCTTTGATATTCGGGTTATTGGATGTGGTTTGTTTCCATTGATTTATTCACTTTTTTTACCTTTTTGGAGGCCTTTTGAGCTTGCTATATGGTGTGAGGTTCCTCACAGGCTTGAAGACAGTACGGTGAACCCTATAGATGCTTTGTTTTGGATTGTTTTAACCTGGAGATGGGATGTTGTCTCCTTGACATTTACGCAATTTCCTTTCTTCTTTTCATATCGGTAACTAGGACACGAGGTTTAGGGACATGTGTCAACAAGTTTTGTTTATGAAATTACGAAGGGATTTGTTTAATGAAGTACTTAAACTGTAAATTTTTGTGACTTTTGAGTGAAGTAGAGTTCACGAACTAGGTACAGAGATGTTCTTTAAGTCGCTCTTACACTACACCGTATAACACATACGTATGAAGAATGGACGAAAAACATTTTTATACGGTGGTTAATATTTTTGTTTCTTCACGAATTACAATGAAAATGCATAAAACCTGAGGTATACAGAAAGTACACAGTACATTCACAGTCGTGGCACCGAATAAACCGAACTCGCACCAAACTGACACCGGAACCCTTCCGGAAGAGCACCGAATAAAACGTATTTATAACGGCAACATACCGGACTAGTACCGAATATATATAAAACCGATTGCTAACGAAAACTTACCGTACGAGCATCGAGTGAAAACGAATTGAATTGTAAAATTATCGATATCTGTGTCTTTTGACCGCTCAGCACCTTATTTTACACTGGTAATCATTACGGTGTGCTCGACCAATTAAATTCATTTCTCCAAAATGTCAACGAAAAGAAAGGAGAGAGAATGAATTAAGAAGAGAATTATAGGGTTACAGATAACCTTTTCCACCAACGATCCGAGGCGAAAATGCCAATAAAGATACTAAAGACCAAGATTGGGTTAAAGTTAGACAGTCTTTATAGTAGCAGATGCTGTTTAACACAAATAACGTTTTTAAATGGCGAGAAAACGGACATTTTATGGATATATGTCACAATAATGTTACAATATAAATAGATACAAAAACTGCATCGCTCTTGGAATTCCTAAATTGAATAAGCTACTTACAAAAAAAGTAGTGTATAGCACCTTCTATTGGATGACCGCATAATAAACAAAGTTGTAAATTCGTTTTAAGCAAAGTAAAAATGGAAAACGTAGGCCACATTTTAAAAGGTAAAAAGGAAAATAAATATATAAAGTAAAAATAAAAAAAAAAACAAAAATTAGACCGGCAAAAAATCAGAAGAAAGGACCAGAAAGTATTGCTCAAATTATCGGCATAATAGCCTCCAACTATGGGGTAACAAGATAAATTACTCGTCAGTGGTTCAAGTTTCTCTTGTTCCGACAGGACCATACTTCTGGTTTTCCTTCCGGTTGTCCCATAATTGAATTGTAAGGACGAAAATATGGGCCTTTCTTTCTGTTCCTTTCTTTTAATTTTTAGCTGTTTTCTTTATTTAATGATTTTTTGATATTTTATATTTTGGTATACTACTTGTGAGTAAACTGTTAGGACTGAAGAATTAAATCATTAAAACATCCGGCGAACTTCATCTTTCTTCAAGAAACACGAACAAATTGCCATAATTGCAATAAGTAACCATGTCGGAATCGCGGATCGGTTTTTGGTATTTTTGTTAAAAGTGTATCGTTGAAATGAATACACGAGCATCATACTAGTATAGCATTATTTATGAGTTAACCCGAAACTTAATGATCCAATAGGAAATTTGATCAAAGTTATAGCAACTTTTCTGTAGAAGTGGCAATAAATTCTCTAATTTGATTTTATTATAGATACATTGACTTATTCAGAAAATTTGGTTCTACATGCAGGGCTCTTATACATCAGGGCATTTCACATCCAAACTTCTACGGAAATATCATTTACAAAGAGCATAAATTCAAAAATTGTCCTGCCAAACATATTAATCCGTTGAAACTTATTCATAAAGGATATACTAGTAAATACAGCATTACTATTAAATCTTTACTTCTGGTTTTTGTTGGCAAAAATAAATGGTTTACACCATAACTAAATTAAAACAATTTTTCATATTGGCAGTATTTGGCATTGCAAAAAATCATGTTCTTCTTTCATAACTGATGATGCTGTTATACGAAATCTATTTAGAAGTATTTCAATTGAATTTTCATATGTAAGAAGGCTTGATATCATAGTCAACGGATATTATGTCCTTAGCTAGCTGTCAGTAACTGCGAGCATTTGTCAGGACATGAGACATGTGTATTGTCTTCATGTTTTATGTACTTCATTGTAAGGGTACTCATCTTGATAAGTTGGACTTTTTTCTAGTTTGATTTTTACTGTGAGTCTTTTTGAATATTTATTTTTAGCCATTCAGCACACATAGAGGGAGGGTTTGGATCCAAGAAAAAGAGTTCAACCCCACCGCAATTTTTGCGCCTGTCCCAAGTCAGGAATATGCTTGTCATTGTCTTGTCCCTGTCTTCTTATGAAAGTTTAGTTTCCTGATATTCGGGTTATTGGATGTGGTTTGTTTCCATTGATTTATTCATTTTGTTTACCTTTTTGGGGCCATTTAGAGCTTGCTATATGGTGTGAGGTTCCTCACAGTCTTGAAGACAGTACGGTGAACCCTATAGATGCTTTGTTTTGGATTGTTTTAACCTGGAGATGGGATGTTGTCTCCTTGACATTTACGCAATTTTCTTTCTTCTTTTCAAATCGGTAACTAAAACACGAGGTTTAGGGACATGTGTCAACAAGTTTTGTTTATGAAATTACGAAGGGATTTGTTTAATGAAGTACTTAAACTGTAAACTTTTGTGACTTTTGAGTGAAGTAGAGTTCACGAACTAGGTACAGAGATGTTCTTCAAGTCGCTTTTACACTACACCGTATAACACAAACGTATGAAGAATGGACGAAAAACATTTTTATACTGTGGTTAATATTTTTGTTTCTTCACGAATTACAATGAAAACGCATAAAACCTGAGGTATACAGAAAGTACACGGTACATTCACAGTCGTGGCACCGAATAAACCGAACTCGCACCAAACTGACGACGGAACCCTACCGGAAGAGCATGGAATAAAACGTATTTATAACGGCAACATACCGGACTAGTACCGAATATATATAAAACCGATTGCTAACGAAAACTTACCGTACAAGCATCGAATGAAAACGAATTGAATTGTAAAATTATTGATATCTGTGTCTTTTGACCGCTCAGCACCTTATTTTACACTGGTAATCATTACGGTGTGATTCACCCATTAAAATTATTTCCCCAAAATGTCAACGAAAAGAAAAGAGAGAGAATGAACTAAGAAGAGAATTAGTGGGTTACAGATAACCTTTTCCACCAACGACCCGAGGCGAAAATGCCAATAAAGATACTAAAGACCAAGATTGGGTTAAAGTTAGACCGTCTCTATAGTGCAGATGCTGTTTAACACAAATAACGTTTTTAAATGGCGAGAAAACGGACATTTTTGATGTTTTGGATATATGTCACAATTATGTTACAATATAATTAGAAAGAAAAACTGCATCGCTCTTGGAATTCCTAAATTAAATAAGCAACTTACAAAAAAGTAGTGTATAGCACCTTCTGTTGGATGACCGCATAATAAACAACAGTTGTAATTTCGTTTTAAGCGTTGTAAAAATGGTAAACGAGGACACATTTTAAAAGGTTAAAAGGAAAACAAATATATAAAGTAGAAAAAAATAATACACCGGCTAAAAATCAGAAGAAAGGACCAGAAAGTATGGCTCAAATTATCGGCATAATAGCCTCCAAACATGGGGTAAGAAGATAAATTACTCGTCAGTTGTTCAAGTTTCTCTCGTTCCGGTTAAGGAGATGGGAATTGACAGTTCATCAGGAAACCCTACTTATACTCCCACTACACTATCAAGGGAGGAGTTTATTGAAAATCACAACTCTGTTTTTGCATCCTTTGGCATCAAAGCGGATGATGATACAATCAGCTCCCCTACATCTACTGAGTCCCTAAACTTCATAAGAACCCATACAAACAGAGATTTATCGCGGGGTCTTCCAGATGCACCACTAAGCCACTTTCTAAGCTCCTTACTACTTTATTGACCGCAGTCAGAAATGGCCTGAAAAGTTACTGTGATAAAGTGTACTCCACGAGCGGCGTCAATCAGATGTGGATTCTAAAAAATTCTAAAGATCTTCTCGAACAGTTATCCTCTAGCAGTCTTACCCATTGCCACAGCATACAAACCTTTGATTTTTCTACTTTTTATACTACCCTGCCACACAATAAATTGAAAACAGTAATTTCGGATTTGATACATCAATGTTTCTGCACTAAAAACGGAGAACGCAGATACACTTATTTAGTAATAGGGAAAGACAAAACATATTTTGTAAAGAACCACACAAGAAGTACACTGAGAGTGACGTAATCAAGATGTTGGAATTTTTAATAGATAATATTTTTGTCGAATTTGGAGGCCGTGTTTTTCAACAGACAATCTGGATTCCCATGGTAACTAACTGCGCGCCACGTTTAGCTGATCTCTTCCTTTTTTCGTATGAGGCGAAGTTCACAGAAAAAACAAAAAACATTTAGCCCAGTTCTTTAATTTCAGCTTCCGCTACATAGACGATGTACTTTCTCTTAATAATCCAAAATTCAAAGAATATTTACACCAGATCTATCCTAATGAGCTTGAAATTAAAGAGACTACCGATACACCTACTTCAGCTTCGATTTAGATCTTTTAATTTACATTGACGAAAATGGACGTTTGAAATCTAAGTTGCATGACAAACGTGATGATTTTAACTTCCCAATTGTGAACTTTCCCTTTCTGAGCAGCAATATACCTACCTCTCCAGCCTATGGAGTGTACATTTCACAGTTGATTCGTTACTGTCGGGCATGCAGTTTATACAGTGACTTTTTAGTTAGAGCAAAAACACTGTCCCAAAAGCTGCTTAGTCAGGGATTTGTTCAGCCTTTGTTACTTTCATCCCTTCAGAAATTCTATGGCCGTCACCATGACATCATTGACAGATATGACGTGTCTGTGTCCCAAATGAAAACGGACATTTTCAGCTAGATTTCACATCTTCACGGATTTGACATAATCGGATTTGACTCAACCCTNGATTGACTCACTGATGGTGTGACGGGTGCCTCTAGCGGAGCAGGACATGCTTACCCTTCTGGAGCACCTGATGTCACTCTCGGTTTTCATGGGAGTTCACACTATGAGTGCCTTAGTTCTTAATGTTATCTTTTTATTTCCGTGCATTGTAGCTGTCTCACGTCCTTGTTTTGTCTTTGTTTTTATCTGTTACCGTTTTTGCCATGTCTTTGGATTTTTGTAGTCATCGCTTCCCTTGTTCCTTCGGTATTCTACTACCGTTGTTTCCGACAGGACCATACTTCTGATTTTCCTTCCGGTTGTCCCATAATTGAAGCTGTAAAGTCGAAAATATGGGCCTTTCTTTCTTTTCCTTTCTTGTAATTTTTAGCTGTTTTCTTTATTTAATGATTTTTTTTTATATTTTATATTTTGTGCTCACTAATTTTTGATTGTGCCCTACTGATTTTGTTTATTACATGTTAATTATGGCTATTGCACAACATATATTTTTCTAAATTCGTTTTATTCGGTGTTCGTTTGGTTTGATTCCGCTGTAAGTCCGGAAATCGAACGACTTATCCGTTATCTCTTCGGTAAAAGTCCGTTTCAGCAATTTAATCTACCGTACATGAAAGACCTTGCAGACAAGTAACAAACGAAAAACGTATATATGTTACAGTGAATTTGTAAAATTAGGGAATTTGTAAAATCACTGAAAATTCAGGGGTTTTGTAAAATCACTTAATTGGTCAGTGGGTTTGTAAAATCCCTAATTTAGACCAGTGATTTTACAAAATCATTGAAAAGTAAATTATTATTTTACTGATTCCCTGGACATATTTAGGGAATTTGTAAAATAGTTTCGAGATATAACAAACAATATGTATAAATCTGAACCAAATTAAGAGCTAACTTTAGATAAAAACATTTACGTTTCAATATTTGTATTTGATATAACTGAACTTTTTAATTATTCAGAGTATTTAAAATTCAATGCAATGCATGGCACTGGAATAAATGTAATAAAATGAGAGGAGTGTTTCCTTTTGAATACTTCTTCAATCAAGGAAGAAAGTTAAAACTAAGAGTATAAAAACAATTAAATAATCGTACAGAATGACAGAGGGCTAATTTTATCTTGTTCAAAAATTTGAACATAGGTCATCACAGTTTAGGCTATAATGAAAATATCCTAGATTCTCATCACCTCCTGTCCAAATTTTTTATAACCCACTCCGAAAAGTGTTATTGATTATTTGCCAATTTATAGTCATTTTCTTAGGTGAAAATAATATCTTTTATTTCTCTACAGAATGATTATCTCTGGGTTTGCATTTGCAATTGTTACATAAATTGAAAAATATTAGGTTATGTTGGTCCAAATTTACAAGAAAGTTAAATTTTGAAGTCATGATTGTAATTACTTTCATAGGTAGAGAATGGCAATCCAAAAATAATTATAAATTGTTTTAAATATTTTTTTTTAAAACTACTATAGTATGGGTAAGAATATTGCATAGTAACTAAATAAATGAGTGAGCTGAATTTTATTGTGCAAATTGCAATGAAATGAGTTAAGAAATTGCTTCCCAATATTTTTTACATGCAGTTTATATGAATTACAGTACAGGGTAGAAATCTTGGCGTGCGAATACTTTTGTGTAAGATCTGTTTTTTTTATTTCAGTTTCATATAACTATAAAAATTAATTATTTGTTTGTAAAATTATTTATCATATATTTAGTTATAAATACAAGAATCCTGCATGTGTAATACAGACGTCATGTTTCGTCCTATATGTTCACCCCGTGATGATATCGATATCAGTTACGGCTGCTACCCTTTATTACACACCTAAAAAATCTGTATCAAAGGTCACATGTTATTTTAATTAGAAAACTACTAAGACCTCTGTTCTTTTTCAAATATATGATAAACAGTATATGACATGGGTAAATCCGTATTACATGCTGTATCAACCCTCGACAAATATCATCCCTCAGGCAAGCCTTCGGGATGATATTGACGTCTCGGGTTGATACAGCATGTAATACGGATTTACCCATGTAATATTCTATATTAAAATACATCAACATCGTTCCCGAAAAATTTAACATTGAATTTATAATTTATCAGTGATTTTGTAAAATCCCGAACAATATTTTCACGGATTTCACAAAATCCCTGACAATTTCAGTGATTTTACAAAATCACTAAAATGGTCAGTGGTTTTATAAAACCCCTAAATATATCAGGGATTTTACAAAATCATTGATTTTACAAACTCACTGTAACATGTACAACAAATGAGAACCGAACAAAACGTAAACCTACCGTACATCCACCGGACATTCTGTTCGGTATATATCCGTTCCAAGTTTTGAATATGTTAAAAAATTTTCATCGTACAAAACGGACATTACCGTACATGTGCCGTATTCACCGGAAAAAGAACGGACGACAAACGTATATGAACGGAGACGAACGGATACAATTTATTTTTATACGTTCGGCGTTCGTTTGGGTTATACAGTGTTGTGTAAGAGGGGCTTTAACGAATAAGAAATTCCGATTATTATTCGTTCTCTGACAACATTCTCGAATAACCGGCTTATCCCCTCGATTAGGAAATTCAGAAATATATAAGAAATTCCATTCCATATACAGTGCTACCACTTAATGCTCTTTTAGAAAAGGTGCTCCTCATTCCACGTGGTAGAGATATATGCTCTTTATTTTTCTTAGATATGGTGTACTTGTACTTACACTTCGTTCAATTACTATTATCTAAATAAATTCTAAAACCGAAGGATTAATTCCCTCTATCGTAGTTTTGTCCTTAGCTACATTTGATATTACTGATTATTCGGATTTCGTTTGGTTTTAAGAATTTCAAACATTTTTTGTAAATATGGATTTCCTTTGTTTGGGCTCTAGTGCTGCTAATGAGGAATAAACTTCCGAAATGGCCATACAGCTCATTAAAATTATTGCATATGTTTATGGTCTCATGTTCATTTACTCCATAACCTTTCGTAAAACACATATAGTTGTTTGGCCAATGACCCTTTCAACAGGTTGGGGATATTCCCGACTGGGATAAGTTATCCCAATTGGGATAAACAGATATATTCCATTAGAGATAACTGGTTAGCGTTTAATAAATTAAAATTGCATATTTAAATGGCGCGTTATGAAACACAAGGATGATAAAGTCCATGATTTCAGTCATCAAATGACATACTGTCATCTTCTGAATGATGCTGCATTTCACGAGGAGAGACATTTTTAAAAAATCGTACATTTAATTTCTTCAAATTTCTAACTGGTCAATTTTTTAAACGATTAAATCATGAAAACAGAAGAAAAGGGAAGTAGGTGAAAACGTAATGGAAAATTGCTGGAGATAAATTTGTTGTAATATTCAAAGCTATTGTATTTTCAAACACCATGCTTAAACCCTACATTTATGACATTTTTTTCCCCACATGGCTAAAGGGAGGAAACTCTGGAAGAAATAAAATGTCAAGTTCATTTGACTTTTTCTCCATACTTAATTTATTTAATAGCCAAAAACGATTTTGATTACACTTTCACAGTATGTTTAATGCGGTTGAAAATATAATTTACTTCCAAAACAGTGGCAAAGAATAATTGTAAACTCTGAAAAGATTAAATTATTACTAAATCAAAGTGACTGCTTGTTTTGAGTTATAAATCGATCAGCGCAGAAATTGCAGCATTCGTATGAGAACAGAATTATACTGTCTGAAAGCTCTCACCGTATAGATTTATAATTTTTATGTCTGATGATGCGCCAATAAACCTGTAAAATGTAATTCACGAATAACTATCAATTTATCCCAATTGGGATATAACCACTTATCCCAATTGGGAATATTCCCAACCTGTTGAAAATACGCAATTGTATATTTTACCCTTATACATGTTCTTATTCAAAAGGTGTTTTAAAGAATTGATTTAAACATTATATTGTATATTATACAAGGATATTTGAATATAGATAAAGATTGATTCTACCTTGCACGATTTTGGATTAATGCCATAAACTCCAATTAACAAAAATTAGACAATCACGATAATGGGAACTTTAGCAACGATTCTTATAATTTTACATCTTCTTGGTAAGGAGTATTTTTTATTCTTTTAATATTTTAGATTACAATTGTAAATGGTTAATTTAATATGAAAAAAAAACAAAACAAAAAAAAAAGAAAAAAAAAAAAACGTAGAATTTAAACATCAAACGTAAATGCAAACAGGAAGTATTAACTCTACTTACGACAAATTAGGTGTTTAAAAAAGCATCATTTAACATTGATTGCCATCACACTGACTGTATGGATACAGCTGTAAATGGGCCTATGTACCCGATATTTGTACTGGGTACTTTCAATTTCACTGTATAAAATTTATGTCCTCATGGAATTTTAGTTGGTTTAAGAAGTGTATGTTCTATAGCCTTTTACCATTTTCGGTTTTCCGCGTTTTGGTCTCGAGCACATTTTGTTATAGAATTGTTGCATATATGCTGCAGATGCGCAGTAAGCTTTCGTATTTTTGATATTGGACTTAGTGCAAATAAAAGGCCCCAAGATGTAGATTTTGACACATACATGTATGACATGCGACGCGAACTCCCTACATTTTTGGATTTAGAGATTTAATTTTGTTGTAGAATTGTTGCATATGGTCTGTAGATGCGCGATCAAATTTCGGATTTTTTTTCTTTATCTTGATGCAAATAAGAGGCCCCATAATGTCAATTTTGCAGAAACCCCAAAAATGATGATTTTGAAATGTATGGCATGCGACGTGAAGTCCTCTTAAATTTTTGGATTCCTGGATTTTTTTTGTAGAATTGTTGCGTATAGTCTGCAGATGCACAATAGGCTTTCAGAATTTTGAATCCGGTTCAAACTGTGGTAAATTTCTTGAAAATATCAAAGATTGATAATTTTGAACATTTTTAGTATATAATCTTACATTTTTGCAGGTATTTTGAAAAACAAAAAAATTGAGAACTTAGAACTCCAAAATTTGATTCCAATTTTGGTAAATATCCTGAAGGTCTCAAAGACCACTTTTTGGAATTCTACCTAGAAACCACATTTTAGGATTTGTTTCTGTTAGGACAATCATTTTCAACCATTGGGTTTCAAAAATACTTGATTCCAATTTTGGTAACTTTATTCAAAGCCTCAAAGACCATTTATTTTTTGGAATTCTACATGGCAACTATACTGTAAGTATTTGTTCCCATTAGGACAATCGTTTTCACAGATTTAATTTCCAGAAATATCTGATTCCAATCTTGGTAAATTTCCTGAAAGTCTCAAAGATTACGTATTTTTTGGAATTCTACTAAGGAGCCATACTGAATGGGTATGTTTTGATTAGGACAATCATTTTCACATATTTGATTTCCAAAACTATTAATTCCAAATTTGGTAAATTTCCTGAAAGTGTCAAAGACCACTTTTTTTTGGAAATCTACCTAGTTATCATACTTTCAGACTTTTAGAATTTGTTTGGATTAGGACAGATATTTTCCCTGTTTAGATTGCAAAAATTATTTATTCCAAATTTGGTAAATTTCCTGAAATTGTCAAAGACCACTAATTTTTTCGGAATTCTGCATTCAAACCATAGTTGGAAAATTTGTATCATTGCATTACAACAAACAGGTTCACCAATTTGATCTCCAAAATATTTTGAATATCTTGATTCCAAGTTCGAATAAGTTCCAGAAAGTCTAAAAGACAAATTATTTTTTTGAATTCTAACAACAATATATACTTGAATTTCTTATGGTAAAAATAGTGATTATCAATAGTTTAATTTCAAAAATGTTACTAAAAAATGTGCCCAAGGTAACATAGTTGTTTTCTCTGTCAAACACGAAGTGTGGGAACACTGTCGTTTCCGACAGTTATAACTTTAGTCGAATATTTGTTTCATTTTATCAAATAGCATCTGGACCTAACAATTTGTTTGTCTTTAGATTTTGGTATCTGATTTTACATGTTCTCTCAAGATATTTCTATTTCCATACATTTTGCCTTCAACACAAAAAATTAGACATAGAATGTTGAAAGTGCATGTAACCCGTTTAATTTGGTATAATTAAAGAATAAGTGCTCCAAAGAGGGAACGGAATTAAAATTTATACCAATTATGCATAGCGGGATCACGAGTACTCAATAAACCAAGCTTTCCGGAAGCCCACCATTTGATCTTTAGGGAGATTTTGGATAATGGTAAATATAAGTTCTGTTCTATTTTCAGAAAAAAAAA
>MJUU01046008.1:166936-177764 GCA_002080025.1 Modiolus philippinarum | reverse complement strand
AAAAAAAAAAAAAAATAAAAAAAATAAAGAAAAGAAAAACATTTTGAATCGCCTCTCTCTTCCAGAAATACGGCATTATTGTAGTGATTTTTTTTTTGAAACCGGCTAGAATCGTCTCAGGGATATGCTCAATGATGGAAGATTATATTTTATCTTCATTGTTGAAGGTATCCATGCCAACAAGAGCAGTAGTTAAGGGAGACCTGTATAACCAATTTAAAGACAATATGTACTATGTTAAAACTATGATATCAAGGTATTCGAAGCCAACAATGAGTCGTCATAATCTCTTTTTTTGCAAAAGTGTTTGCATAGTTGGATTTTATCGGTTTATCGATCCTCGAGGCAACAGTTTTCTGATAAAGCATTAATTGTTTTGTCACATTAATTGGGAAATCTTTATTAAGTGATAATTAATTTTAGGATGGAGACAATTTTGAAGTGCTTAGCATATTTAAGAAGATGAAGAATGAGATTTTTGATATTATAACCATGTTAGATACTTGTGGAATAGAGTGTTTCTTGAAACCCTACTTTTTCTAGAAAAAAAAACTTTTTCTTTACATTATTATCCTTTCATGTGCAATTTTTTGAATGGATACTTTAAATGTGCCAATTTTCGGCAGTGTTTATGCAGCTGTTCAGTTAAGGATGTATTCTCCTGATATGTCAAAATTTACCGGTATCAAGTTAGTCTCGAAAACTATATTTTTAAACTGCAAAGACCATGAAAAAATCATTTTTGAAGAGAAACTAATACGTCCGTGTACATATTTTTGTGGCATCATCAGTTGAATACTTCTATTTTTGGTGATTTTGTGCAAATTTTATAAAATTTGGCCTATTTTGGGGTCATTTTTGGCAAAAATATTGATTTCTACCATCAATTTTTTTGTCAAAATTTCCAGATTGTTAGATGCAGTTAATCTGAAGAAATATCACTAATGAAAAACATAGGCCCGTGTTGATATAAGAAAGTTTTGTAACAAATGTTGCTTTTTTGGGTCAAATTTAAGAAAACGTAAAATCTGAAACATTCAAGACTTTTCCAATTTTCCATCAACTAAACTATCAAAACTCACAATTTTCTGTTTTAAATAGTAGGACAATAATATTTTTAATACTTTAGAAAAGAAATCATATAATGAATAAGATGCATACTTTTCTTGAAAAATGATTTTCATTACACCTACCCCAAAACTGTACGCTAAACTCTACTGTAACTGAGATCAATAGTCAATTTTGATAAAAAAAAATTATAATTTTTAATTTCTCGAAAACAACTGGTTGTAGGTACATAATGTTTTTTACACCTTTTGGGAATAACATTAATAATAAAAATCAATAAAAAATTTCACTCATAAGGCAAGTTTAAAGAATGAGTCATAAACGAGATTTCAACGAGATCGAAATCTCAGGAGAATACATCCCCAAAATATATAAATGACAATATTCCACTGTGCAACTGTATATTTTTTTAAACAAATTAATTACCCACTTTCATTCAGTGTTTCTTTCATTGGAGACACAACTCTTTTTCCAATAAACTGACACTTATATTAGCTTTGAACCTTTCATTGGATTTAACGAACCGATGAGTTCCACTGTTTTATTGCTATACGATTTTATATAGTCCCTATGCAGCAACTAAAACGGAACATGCTGAATATTATTTTCTTACTAAGTAACCAAATCTAATATGATGTACAAATAAAGTATGTTAAAAATCTATGCATATATGCCTTTTCGAAAAATCATTTAGCCCGCTCTTCGGTTTCGGCATTCAATACAATGAAACAATTTTGGTTATCAACCCAGCGCGGAAAGTGAATACAGTTCATAACTCTGTCCATATTTAGATTACTAGGTTTTGTTTACTATAACACTGCACAAATTTTGTTATAATTTAAATGTATTCAGTGTTGTTAGTCAACCGTACGAGTAATAACCGGAAACGAAGTGTGCTTGTACCTTCATTTCATGGGAGAGTTCCAATCCAAGAAAAGATAACAACACTTTATGGAAAGGGCTATTTACAAGTAATGCAATGAATAAAGAAGAATCCTTCTACTATATCTTCTTTTCACAACAGTAAACGATCAAACAAATCGCCGATCATCTCTCCTAGTATGCAATGATTAAAGTCTAGGAATGGAAAGCTGTTTTAACTAAATATTGCATTCCCCTTGTATTTCTTTTGTTATCGAAACATTTTGTGGAATATTTACTTTCATCGCCATGTCAGTAACTTCTTACAAAAAGTAGAGGAGATTTTCCGGTGTAACCGAACCATTTGTAACTCCGTTTTCCTTCGATTCATTTTCTTTTTACAGACCTAGCTTCCGCCTTTGATTATTGCAGTAAGTACGGATATTACGGAATATATTATACCGCCTGTTCTGGTTACTGTAGTGGATATTATGGGTTCCAGTATTGTTTGTACTATTATTACGTATCATACGAAACATTGTAAGTAAATATATTTGATAACTAGTAAATGAAAGGATATGGAGTAAATGCACATGAGACAAAGTCTCTACAAATACATAGTAAAAAACAAGCAAAGGAACAACGCTTTTATTGTTGTTCTTCATCTTGAGGCCTTCAACAATGAGCTTTGATCATACCTCATAGTAAGTTCTAGAAGGCCCCTAGCACCTTGCTAATTGTCGAAAAACGCTACATCCATGTCTTTGTTGTTCATGGATCCGAGATTGTCAATAAACATTAACTAAACTGGCTAAGTGCTCTTACAACCACTGTCAACCGTTGCCCGACAAAAGTACTAATGCATTAGGCTAGTGGACGATTACAACATACAGACAAACACAGGGCACTCATCAAGTCGAATGTAAGAAAACATGGCACTATGATAAAATAAGATGTGGGTACTTTAAAGAGGTGGTCAGAATTACATTTCGAAATTACAAAAATAAAAGCAAAACTTTGAAAGTATGAATAGTATATTCATATGAGAAATTCTCTCACGAACAAGTACACCATAACTGAAATATATAGAGAGCATACTTCTCTCGCATGGGTTAATCTTTCTACGGACTCCACACTGCAGGAGAGACAAACTCCAGTCGTAAATGGTTGATGGAAGGATTATTATTAGAATTATTATCATTATATATTGAGAAGTATTTTGGTACTTTCAAGACTCTATTTGAGGGCGGAAATGAATGCCTCAATACCAGTAAGGAGTAAGGAAGTATATGACTGGATCCCTTACCTATTGAATCAATAAAAGATCACAAATAAAAAAATATAAAGTATTTTAAATTGACTATAACATACGCCAAACGTCAACTGTTTACTAGACATTTATTGACTTAACCGGAAACAGTTATGACGAGATGAATAATATGTTGCTACCGCTGATTTACAATGGGGCGGATTCATAACTAAATGGGGCAAGAAAAACAGTTCAATGGGGTGGCATAAAAGTATACAATGGGGCGGATTTCAAATGAATCAAAGGGACAGATAAAACATAATTTGATAATATTGTCAAGTATTAAATAAAATTTACATAAAATAACAGCAAAACACAGCTACTTGTCCAGTATTCAATCAATGTTAAGATAACCTTAGATCTATACCACATTCAAATTTGTGTCTGTTTTAGAAGTAAACTTCAAAATTCAAGGCATGTTGTTTCGTTGTTCTTCAGCCCATAATTGGATCATTTTTTTATTATAACAAAAAATACAATTTATTTTTACATATATGAAAGGGAAAATGCTAGAATGTGTAGAGACAAAATTACATAGTTTTGAGGTAATGATAAAAAGAGGCTTTTTGCCCTAATGTGTGACCCTGGCATCTTAGGTTTTGTCTAACATTTGGCCTCAATAACATAGCAAATTGTGTACATTTGTCACCAGTTAGATTAAAAGTTGTTTTAATAAACAAGTAAAAAGAAATATCATCCGCCCCATTGTAAACTTTATTTCTGCCCCATTTTATACTTTTTTTTGACAAAATCCGCCCCAATGTATGATGGCCGTTGCTACATGTAAAGTAAATTACCCCAGGGTTGTCTCCGGCCCTGTTTACCTCACCCATTTTAAGAATTATAGTAAATATGTTTCTTTTAGATCCCTACCCATTCCCCATGGGCTGCCCCCTCACTGTGAACCCTTCTTTTTTAAGGAAATATAGAAAACTCTGAAAACAGTTGAGAGCCCAACCCCAAATCATTTATAGTCTTGTAGTCTTATTACTTACGGTAAGAGGAATTGGTAAATAAATAACAGAAACCTCCATTGGTGATCCTTACTCCAACTGTTTTAAAAATTACAACATATCTTGAAAACGTTTAGATACTTGCTCCCTGAATTATATATAATGTTTTTACTGATGATGAGAAAAAAAATTTGATACATACCAGAATACCTAGGGTTGATCCGAAACACCGACAGGTTAAAAATAATATAATGTCTTAAAAACGTTTGAGATTCCTTCCACTGCATTGTGGTGTAAAGTATAATGTAATACATATAAGAAAGACCTATAGGTATGCCTTATCTGACAACGTTTCAGGGATTGTAAATAATTTTGAAACCAGTGGAGATTCCCACCCTTTTACCAGATACATGCAGCATCTTCTTACTTAATTCGTGAAAACAGTTGAAATTCCTTACCCATGAAACAAAAATGATGTTATTGCTGATGAGACAACGGCAGTAGAATACCGAAGCAACAAAGGAGTGAAATTTACAAAAATCGAAGTCCAAAGGCATGGCCAAAACGAGAACACAGAAAGCAATGACGTTAGACAGATACAAAGCACAGAAATAGAAATCACAACATTCAAAACAAAGGCACTCACAATGTGAACTCCAGTGAAACTGAGAGTGACATCAGGTGCTCCGGAAGGGTAAGCAAGTCCTGAAGATGATTCAATGGATAATTCCATGCAGAAGCCCAAGTGTTGTTCAGTCATCCACCCCTCCCCCATCTTAAGAAGAAAACAGATTAAATTTTGAGTCATTTGCCATGTTTAATTTTTACCGTTAGTAATATACTCAGCAAAAAAAGTTAAGGACCATGATTTTTCATTTCTATTACAAATGTATCAAGCTTTACAACACAGTTTAATTTGACCAAATGATGCAAAAGCCAACCAGTCTTGGGACCTCGTGTCTGATATTTTCCAAACTGTCAGGTTAGACACTTCAAAAAAGTCTATGTGGTCAACTTACATCTGTTCATGCATCCTCGGAAAGCAAAAATTTGTGAAATTTCCATTTTCAACCCAAAAATTTATCCGCCTCAATAAAATCAATCTCCTGTCAGGAACCGATGCAATGAACCTTTTTTTCCAGAATTTCTGTGTCTTGACGATTCAACCGACGCTGTTAAGTCAAAATGTTTATTCTAAGCACCATACCCTTCCAAATTTTGAAAATGACCGAAACAAGAGTGAAAAGTCTTGTATATGACAAAATGGGTACCCATATGTGAGTGTCCATTTCTTTGCCACTTTTCAGCAATTTTTAATGAATCAAAATCTGAAGAAAGTTAAAAGATCAAACAACTCGAACAAAATGTGAAACATCATGATTTTTTGCAAAAAGCGCGATTTTTTTTACTCTAAAAAATGAAAATTTTTGAAAAGTTGAAAATCTCAGAAAAATGTTCATAATGGTAAGTGTAAACACTGTGTATAATTTGTTGATCGGATCAGTGGTTTTGCCCATGCTCTAGCACGAACATAAAGATATATGAATTTAAATGAATATGGTCCTTAACCCTTTTTTGAGTATATATAAATAATTTGCAGCTGGGAGTGGAAGAGCAGATTGTTACCCTCCCGACTATATGTTATTCATTTTATTATACTGGTTATTTTTTAATTTCAATCATTATCAAACTCATTGAACCATGAACAATATAACCCTCTGATTACTTATGCATAAACAATGTCACCCTCTCAGAGGGTAACATTGTTTGCGCTCCAGTAGGCAGAGGGTAACATTGTTCAATGATGCAATGTGTCAGACTAAACTGGCATGTGCATGTACTCCTACTAATGAGAAGACAGGAAATTTTATATGAATAATAACATGATTTGATCATTGTAAAGATATAAAAGAAAAGTTTCCCTAATGGATATTATTTTTCATGAGATTTATTCCGTGAGGCTATAACATCACTGATATTCTATCTCTGGGTACTATTTCCCTATGTAAATATGTTCCTTTGGATACTTTTTCTTTAATAATTCTATCTCACAGATATAATATCGTAAATATTTTTTTATACTTTAGGAATGTATTTGAATAGGTATCAAAATAAATTGTAACATCATGATGGTTCATCTTTGTTTTTACAAGATCATACTCAATTATTACACTCTGCTTTTTTCACGTAGTAGTCATTTGTGAAATAAAATGTCTTTTTAGTAATACCAAGTAACGTTATTTATTTATTTTTAGATCGTATGGGGCTATAGCAGGTATAGTTGTAGGGAGTATTGTTTTTCTGGCTATTGTCATTACAATTATTGTTGGAATATGCGCGTGCTGTACAAAGTCAGCAGGAACACGAGGAAGAGTCGTACATCCTGGAAACACACAAGCTGGAATAGCAGTTGTAAACTCTACTACAAATTGTAAGTGCATAAAATTCAACAACAAAAACAACAAATGTAAAAGTGATAGAATAAAAAGAAGTAAAGACTTGCATAAAGCAGAATTCATTGTATCAAAACCATATTATTGACAATATACAACTAATGACTCACATTTTGGGATTTAGCCATGCTCTCTTTATTTTGTCAGTTATGGTTTACTTGCTCGTGTGAGAATTTCTTATATGACAGCACCACCAAACAATTGGCTTTCTTTTTTGGTAAAAATTAAACTATTTTTCATGCCACCTGTATGTATAATGCCCACAATTCAGATTTTACTTGCCATGTTTTCTTACAGTCAACTCGATGAATGCCCTGTGGTCGTTAATATGTTATTTATTGGTCCCTTTGTCGGGCAACGGATGACAGTGTTTGTAAGAGTACTTTTCACGATAACCCCGCATCCATGATCAAAAGTCAAGACACTAGGATGTAGGTTTGTTCAACATTTAGCAAGTGAATTCAGCTCAAATATATATATGTTAGGGACCGTCTTGAATTTACTATGAGGTAGGAGTGTTTCCTCTTTGTTAAAGGACCATGGCGACTTCAAGACGAAGAAAAACAATGGAAGCGTTGTTCTATTTGCTTAATCTAACCATAAGCAATGAAGGGATATGTAGTAAATGTACATGAGACAAAGACTCTACAAATCCATGATAAAACAAAGCAATGAAACAACGCTTTTATTGTTGTTCTTCATCTTGAAGTCACCAAGTGGCCTTCAACAATGAGCTTTGTTCGTACCTACTAGTAAGTTCAAGACGGCCCCTAGCACCGGTTTGAGCGGAATTCATTGCTAATTGTCGGGCAATGTAACACACATACTCTTCATTATCCATGAATGCGGGATTGTCAAAAAACATAAATAAACTGGCAAAGTGTTCTTACGAAAAGACAAACAGATGACAATCGCAACATTTAAACAACCACAGGGCACTCATCGAGTCAAAAGTAAGAAAACTTGGCATAATTAAATCATTAGATGTGGGCACAATAGACAGGTATTTATAGAAATTTTGTCCCATATACATTTCCTCCATATACCGTTATTTGTACATTTATAAAATTTCGTTATTTAGCCATTTTTTATTCATTTTATTTCAATTATTTAAGAAACCAATCTTTTTAATGCATGGTAGATTTCATTGTATAGATAAGAAAGATATGCCCATCACGTTTATATGGACATTTGAAAGGAGATTTACATATTTTACGAAAGGATATGGAGTAAATGAACATGAGACCCTAACAGTCACATGTAGTTGTTGTACCACTTGTTCATATTTGATGGCATGATACAACTATTATATGCAGATGGGTGTAACAACAAAATTACCGTACAGAGCCGAAGTCCATAATGCAAAAGGTCAAATTAGGTGGAACCCACAGGAAAATTGTCGGCGGCAATGGTCGCAATTGTCCTGACTTGGTACAGGTATTTAAAAAGAAATTAAGGGTTAAACCGGTTTTATGGCGCGCTGAACCTCCCCTGGCAACTCAACAGCAATTGCTTTTGAAAGGTCGTAGACAGTTGCAAGATATTCTAAAAAATCAAACAGCATAAAAGATAAAAGATCAAAACATGAAACAGTCGATAGAAAACAAATTTTTGCCAAACAAAAAGGCATACATAATAGTAACTCTCAATCAGTTAAGAAAAAACCAGGCGTGAGAATTTTGAAAAAAAAAATTCTTTCTTTGATAAAGAAAAAAATCTAACTTAAGGTATTGACACTATGCAATTGCTTATAATCGGGTTTCGGATTAATATCGAAGTACTAGATGAAGATATTGCCTTAAACAAGAGGCTCTCAAGAGCCTGTATCGCTCACCTGGGTCCTATGCAGCACTATAATTCCAAATTGATGGTCCATCTTGTGTGGTGTATGTACATAACAAGTGTGGACGCAGATTGATGTCTCGCCCGTCACAAAATTGATGTGAAAACTCAAACTGACTAAATAAGAAAACTAAACATGTACCCTAGACTGTGAAATTAGGATAACTGATAAAAGCAATACAGCACACAGTCTTGTATCACCTAAAACCAAAATGCCAAATATCAATGACCTACCACTGATAGATATTGAAAAACAAAACATGTCCACTAGACTATGAAAATTAGGTCAAAGGTTAAAGCTAAACAGCAGGCTGTCGTGTTCAATCTAAGACAAACCCATATACCAAATATTATTGACCTTACATGTATAGATACTGGGAAACTTAACATGACCACTGCACAATGAAATTGAGGTCACAAACAAAAGCCATACAGCAGACTGTCATGTACTACCAAAGACCAACCTATATATATAAAATATCACCGACTTACCACTTATAGTTACTGAGAAAATGACCTAATTCCAAAAACTTTACATGCTCACTAGACCGTAAAATTGGTGTCAAGGACAAATGCCATATAACAGACTGTCGTGTACTACCTAAGACCAACCTACATACCATATATCATTGACCTGCCACTTATAGTTACTGAGAAACTAAACTAAGCACAAAAATTTAACATGTTCATTGAACCGTGAATAGAGGTCAAGGACAAATGCCATATAACAGACTGTCATGTACTACCTAAGACCAACCTACATACTATATATCATTGACCTGCCACTTATAGTTACTGAGAAACTAAACTAAGCACAAAAATTTAACATGTTCATTGAACCGTGAATAGAGGTCAAGGACAAAAGCAATATAACAGACTGTCATGTACTACTTAAGACCAACCTACATTATATATATCATTGACCTACCACTTATAGTTACTAAGAAACTAAACTAACCACAAAAAATTTACATGTTCATTAGACCATGAGATTGAGGTCACAGACAAAAATGGAATAAAAAAGATAACAGGAAACCCCTACAATGGCCGAAAAACATAGCCACATGCCAGAAAGTAAATAGGGACTGCACAAGAAAAAAACCCACAATAAAAATACAAAAGACAAACATAAACAACGATAGGAACTCGGGACAGCCGGACTTGGTACCGGCACTAGCAAAAGCCAGCGGTAGGGTTAAACCGGTTTATGGGTACCCAAACCTCCCCTTTCTCTGTCCCGTTTCCCTATCGTAGAATAAACATACGAATAAAACCCATACAGGTAGACTACTAACTCCATGACCACAATCTAGAAAAGAAAAATGGGGGGACAAAACGTAATTTTGAAAGATGGGTCAAGGAGTGCTCGCCGATAAACTGCCGGCTAGCTCAAGGAGCCTAGTCCGCTGGTAAAACACTGTCGCACTACGGAAGGAAAATCAATTCAAAACTCCCAATTGGTTTGGTAAAGAATCGTCATGTATTTCAGTAGACATCGGCAGTATCAGTGAGAGGCCAGTATGTGTGTAAAATCCTCAGGTCACTGGATCCCAAAGCTAATTTAACGGACACGTGCAGAATATCCTGTCGATATCCCCTATTGCGTAAAGAATGTAAGCAATCCAGTTTTTCTGGATTTTTAATCAGTTTCTGGCATTTTTTAACAACATTTCCGTAAAATCGAGGATGGGAAATGCCCTTAGAAATAAGCTGTTTGCGAGTGACATTATATTTAGAAGTCAGATGTTCATATCTTCGATAAAACTTTTTAAATGTATTTAACAATTTATGAAATCTGTAACCTTGCTGCAAAAGTTTTGAAGTAATAGTAAGGTTACGTTCATTGAAGTCGTCAAGAGTAGAACAAACGCGTGCGAATCGTACCAGTTGAGAAATATAAACTCCGTAGGATGGGGCTAGAGGAACGTCGCCGTCAAGAAAAGGGAAATTAGTAATACTGAAATCAAAATCATCCCTTTTATCGTAAATTTTAGTTTTTATTTTACCAGAGTCAACGATGATAGTTAGAGCCAGAAAAGGGCAATTCTTAGAATCATTATTAGCTTTATTAAGTTTCAGTTGTTGTGGGTAAATGATGTCGACATAATCTAAAAACTGGGGATTGTCAATAGTAAGGATATCGTCAATATACCTGCTGTTATCGTTGAAAATTGAAATAAGTTGATCACTGTTTTGTATGGTCCCATTTTGTAATTTTTTCATGAAGTCACGTTCGTAACAGAAAAGAAAAAGATCTGCAATGAGAGGTGCACAATTTGTACCCATGGGAATTCCAATGACCTGTTGATAAACAATGTTGCCAAAACGAACAAAAATGTTGT
>MJUU01046008.1:147234-161335 GCA_002080025.1 Modiolus philippinarum | reverse complement strand
ATATATATATATATATATATATATATATATATATACGTCTGAAAATCAGCCCAACATTGTTAGATCTGCACATTGGTAGTTCCCTATATATATATTTATATATACAACTTTAAGACGCTCACACACATTCTATACAATATGAACTGAAAATAAATAAAATAGGTATGATTTTTTTTATTTTCTAACAAGTGGTGTAGTTTTCATAGCCAATTCAAAAATCCATAACCGATGCTCTTCTATTGAATGTATATGTAACCAAAAAGAAACAAAAATCAAAAGCCAAATGTGAAGATAACCCAATGTACCAAGGCAACAGCTAAACAGGCCGAGAGGAAACAATGCAACGATGCATTGATTTGACATGATTTGCTCCCTTTTTCCAGTGTATTGATTTCATTTTCCTAATTGTTAACTTTCTCTTTCTTAGAAGTATTATCTTCTCATCTACAGTATTATGTGTACTTTTTACAATTGATTCCTTGCTCTCGAAGATGCAGTTTATTATACAGTGTTTTCTTTAAACAGAAAAATTCTGTCCTAAAATCTGCTAGGTCGGGGATATGTTCCGCCTTTGTTTCTTTCGTAACTTAAGAATTTCTTTAGCTATCAAAACGACCTCATTGAAAGACTTGACTTGTCGGTTTCTACTACAAAAGGACATGTAACACATCTGGTTCTTTTATATCTTTTTGTTCCCCGATAGTCAGCAATAACCCATTTTGATTCGAAAGCACTGCTAACTGAATATGCCCTTTCTGTATACTGTAAGGGCAGAGGAAGGAATCACTCCAGCAACCATGAGAATCTTCTGGACAGTTTGCTTAGATTTCTTTAGCAAAATGTTTCTGATGGCATCATTGTAGGAATGGACATTTAGAACCAAACGGACCCTATCAGTTTCCTTCGGTTTAGATACAAGAGCCCGTTTTCTATCTTTGCATGTAACAGAGTCGAAAGCGAGGTCTATAACGGGTTAGGATTAGCCATGGTCAAGAAAGAAAGATGACATATATATGAAATCATTGTCATCACTGCATAGACACCTAAGTCACAAAAAATAAGATTTGGGTTTAACACCTTTGCAGGACTTGTAGTTTAAGCAAAACTTATATGTAGGGTTGAGAAAGATCGTCGATTCGAAGTTACGATTTTGCCCTCAGATGCCTTGCAAGTTTGGTGCATCCCCAGAAATTACGGCCAACTTTTTCCAGTAAGAGTTGTCTTTCCTGAACTTGCCGATTAATTATCGGCTCAGCTCAGGTAACTGACAGGTAAACTTTTTACCGAGACCAATTATCAAGGAAAAAACTTGTTATAATTGCATAATTGGCGGCCCTTGATGTTAAAAACTTGTTAGACAAAATATCTATGTAAATCCATAACTCTTATAACCAGAAGACAACAGAAATAATTTTATAATATGTAATATCGAAACAAATATGTTGCGATCGATTTGGTGTCTTACTCCTTTTATACAAAATCTACCGAAATAGATCATTAGATAAATTTTAAAAAAGGAAGAAAAAAACCGTTGGGCTATAACAAAACACAAAATAAGGGATCGTAATCTTCAGTCATTATTTTAAGAAAACCAGGGACGTTTACGTACTTTAGATAACCATATATACCCCATGTGAAACGAATACCATAGAAGACGAGGAGCATTTCTTGTTTGCTTGTAGTATAAATATCAACAAAAAATGTCTTAAACGACGAGATTATAGTTTGACAGCTTATATCTTATTCAGAAAAAATATATATGAGAGTTAAATTGAACTTGTTGTTGCACTACTGGAATACTAGTCTAAGATTTTTTACACAAATTTTATTATTAATACTACAACAGGATTTTTTATTTTTAAATTTTCGATAATTACTTTACGGAGTCCCTTTTTGTACATATCTTAGCATTTATGTGTACATAGTCCAAATTTTAAACCATGTGTCAGTATTAAAGTTTAAGATCGGCTCTTATACAAAAATCTAACAATACAGGTAATATACATAATTAACAATGTACTATTTTTATGGCTTCACATCAATTAAATTGTTTGTTTTTATTGCAAAATAATTAGTTGACACGGCGTTTCATTTAATGCTGCTAGGGGGCAAATGAACAAAAGTACATTATTTTATGGTATAATTTCCTCTACAAAGATATCTTTCAATATTTTAAAAATTTTGGCCAACAAAAATAAAACAAAAAAGATGTCCAATTATGCCAATCAAACCTTTTTATGATCGTATTTCTATATTATTTTTAATATACATATTATACATTTGTCTATTAAGATATCAAGATTAAGATTAAGATTTAACTAGAGACATTTAAACACAAATTTATGTAAATTAATGTCTCTGATTAAACGTATGCAATATTGTATTATATGTCTCTACATTTGTAATTTACCGATATTAAAACAATTTTTATCAATTTTTCCTTGTTCTCTGTCATAACACTTACTACTTTCTGAAAAAACTGCAAGTGTGTATTTACCCTTATCATTTCATGACATTCACTGAAAAATCAACGAATAATAATATACAAATTTCATAAGTCATTAAGATACATAATTATCCTGTTAATTGTCAAAACTATAAAACCCGGCCTTACTGGATCAACATGGGATAAAGCATTACTAGCTAAATTTACCTATGCGGACTTAGAAAAAAAAATTATTCAGAAATACGATAAATGAAAAACTTCAACTTTTAAATGAAAATGGAAATATGTAAACATTTTTCCAAAAAATTTTAAAACATATCATTGGAAAGAAAAAAGTACAAACTATATGAAGCTATGAACGTTTGTATTGTGAAAAAATTCGGAAAAATATAACAATGCATTAAAAACGGACTAAACGCCTATTTGTGCATTTAACATAAAGAAATGTAAAGAGATGAGGGTACCAAACTTTTAACTTGAAGGAAATATCTGAAAATAATCCAAGAGTATAGAAACTCATATCATTAGAAAGATAGTTTAATGTAAAATCCAAATCTATGAACGTCCATTAGAAATACCACATCTGAAAATAGTAATTTTAGGTCAAACTCAGTTTCCCCATTACCTTCTATAGTAAATTAGACACAAGTGACAACCGACAAATTGATGCATGCGCATAGTGATTTTCAAGAATTTCTGGCCATGGAATACTTTAGTTTTAGTGTAGGGAAACGGGGATTGTGTCAAAGAGACAACGACCCAAAGGGGAGTAATAACAACTCAAACTATGTTTGTTTTTCGTATTTTTGATAATGTCTCATATGTTTGTTCTTCAGTTTCTTCATTTTGTGCCAATGTCTGTAGATTTGTATTTTTGAAATTTACGTCCTTTGTTCTTACAGTATTTTGTGGCTGTTGCTTCCTTCATGTATGTCACACCCAATGTTGGATATGAAAATCATAACCATACTTTTTGTTACTTTGGAAAGAAACCTTAAATGTACGGAAACATATCTAGCTTCTTGAAAGGTAGCTACATCAGAAATTTAAGCACAAAAAGGGAGAAAAAAAAGAAAATAATGACTATTGTATCCTCCTTATATCGGAAGAAAAACCTGGCATGGAGCGAACATGATATTTGCTCTTTGATTTTTTTTTGTTCACGTATATGTATACTGATTGACTGATATTTCTTCCTTTTTCTCGCAAGTGATTTTGTTTACTTTCATATTTTAAGCAATTAACTTCTTCTAAAAAAATCGTTTTGTCATATCAATGGCTAATAATTCGACAATCTCCTACTACTTGGCTATAATTTCTGTCTTAAATATAATCATTTTCCATACTGTAATTTAGATTTTGTTTTACTCATGAACACAAAACCTTGAATATGTCATTATATGCAATAAGAATGGCAAGATAAAAGATTTGAACATGATCTGAGTATTTCAGAAATCTTCTTTGTAATCTTGTTTCTATAATGTGTTTTTTTCGACAAAACGTCAAACTTTATGAGAAAGTACTTTACTTATGATTTACAGAAATAGAAGTTGATTACATTGTTTCACTCACAGTAGGTTAACGTGTTGAAAAAAACAAAAATTGCCAAGTTACATAATAATAAACAGTAAATTGGTTACGCTGTACACGTCAAATAATATGGAAAACCATAATCCCAAAATAGTAAAAACAAGAAGTACTCATTACCATTCATATCGAAATAGGAAGCCAAATCTTGTGTTAAGGATATCTACTGAGTGCCATACACGGAATGAAGCCGGGTTAGAATTCTGATAAAACAGTAAACTTCTATAAATCGCTCTAGGTAAATTTACAAAATCAATGAAGAAGTATACATTCCTTATAAGACAAAATAACTAAGTTACTGTGAATTTAGTTTCTGTATATGCGCATTTCGACAACTAATGTCTCTTCAGTGCAGATCAAATCAAACCATTTGGAAATTCATAAACTTAAATATGTGTAAGAGCTGATATAGAACGAATTACCAATAGAATTTTGAAAAGGAAAGCCAAAATCAGCTAAGGGCAGAGCTATGCAAGAGAGAGATGACTAATGAAGGCTCAAAGCTTCTTCTTGTGAGTATATTTAATAACACAAAAACCTTTCTTTAGTATATATTTTTGGTTTCTGAATTCAGTATACTGATGTTCTTCCTCCTGTCTTCACCCTTATATTGGCCATCTTCCTTACATTCTTTGTCCGCCATTTTTCTTTGCGTTACTAATGTCTTGACGTCATACACGACGTCACAATTTAAGATTTGTGAATTCCTTCTTCCTAATTGCCGTCTGTTGTGGAATCTTTTGCAATTTCTCTTCCCTGTTTTTCTTTTACTCGTCGCCATTTTGTTGGCAGATGTATTATTATTTTATCCTTTTTGCACCTTTTTTCAGTCATTTTTCTGTGGATTCATTAATTGTCTTCCTATACATTCCATCTTTGGCTATCATAGATTCAGTTGGAGTTTGTAATAAAATAAAAAAAAAGTTTCTAGGTTTTTAAATATTTTTTATTGTCCAATAAACACAAAATTGAGTTTTTTTGTGGTCAGTAAGAAAAGGATTTACAGTCACCAAATAATTGTGTGGTGTTATGTTTAAAAAAAACGAATGAAAGAAGGTAAAATAAGTATGAAATAAATAACAACATAAGCGTAATTTCATGAAAAAGTTACCTAATGTTATATCTTAAATATTTATTTATGGAAAAGAGGTATTGAATATGTAACAACAAGACTAATCCTTCACCAAATAACAAAGTACTCTTTAAGTGTCTGTCTACTTTGCCAGCACCATGATTTTATCTACCTGTATGTTCAATGAATAATGTTAAATTATTGAGTTGGATAGCACGATTTCATTGTTTTGTGCATTTAATATTGTAATTTGTATGGCAAACGTAGTTAACAATAATACTAAATTTCTATTTACTGTATTTAACAAAATAAAAAAGCATGCGATTCAATTGAATGCACCTACCATATAATAACCATAAGTATTACAAGGAACAATTTTTGTAAACTACTGTTTTTTTCATTTGGGAATACGGGTATTTTTTTTCTTTTTTGCCTGTAATTTTGTTACCATTTCAGTTGCTATACTTTCACCAGTCTATGTTTATAATGAGCTGAGAATGAAGAAATATTATTCTAGTGATACATAAACAAATGTTCAAGATCTACAGCACCGTACCGTTTTTTTTTTAAAAAAGCTTGTATCAAGACAACGAAAACATACAAGAAATCAACTAAATCACATACTTCAGGATGAAAAACAACAATAAAGGCGTTGTACCATTGCTTGGTTTAATCGTGTATTTGTAGAGATTTTGTCTAATGTGCATTTACTCTTTTGTTGTATATTGACAAAAATGGACGTTCGAAATCTAAGCTTTATGACAAGCGTGATGATTTTAACTTCCCAATTTTGAACTTTCCCTTTCTTAGCAGGAACATAGCTACCTCTCAAGCCTTTGGAGTGCATATTTCACAGTTGATTCGTTCCTGTCGAGCATGTAGTTTGTTCAGTGATTTTTTTTAACAGAGCAAAAACACTGTCCAAAAAGCTGCTTAATCAGGGATTTGTTCAACCTATATTAATTCCATCCATCAAGGAATTCTATGCCCGTCACCATAACATCATTGAAAGATATGACGTGTCAGTGGCCCAAATGAAAGCGGACATTTTCAGATAATTCACGTCTTCCTGGATTTGACTATACCGATTTTGACATTTTCCTAGATTGACTCACTTACAGTGCGACGGGTGCTGTCAACAGAGCAGGACTTGCTTAGTTAAACTTCCGGAGCACCTGATGTCACTCTCAGTTTCAAATGAGTTCACACTGTGAGTGCTTGTGTCTTTTTTATTTCTGTCTGGCGTCATTGTTTTCTGTGTTCTCGTTTTTCGCATGTCTTTGGACTATGATTTTTTTGTAAATGCCGCTCCTTTGTTCCTTCGGTATTCTACTGACGTTGTTCCATATCTTTTCATGGTTAAATTGAGATAGTTGAAATACTGCTGAAAGTGACGTTAAACCCTATATCAATCAATCAATCTTTGTTAAATAACGGATATCATATAGCAATCCACAAGATCTTGATGTTGACCTTAAAAGTTCTACCGTGATGAATCCATGTTATGGGTAATAATCTTTTTAAGTAGCACATTTGTAAGCAACAGAGCTCTGTCAAGGAAGTCATTGAATCGGCAACAGGTCTTTCGGATGAGTTGGGAAATGTAAACTACGTACAATATTGCTACAGAGAAAAGAGAAGTTGATTGTTAAATAATGAAGTTATCACGTTTGTCATACAGCTTAGTTTGTAGTCAACATCTGTTTTAAATTTCTAAATGAAAGTCAAGGAATGAGGCAAAACTATAGTTAGTGTTTTGCTTTTGTTTTAGGTTACTCCTTTAAACAGGTGTACAGCAAAACAAAATTTACCATTTATCTTTCAGATGCAATATTTTTGTATTTATCTATTTATTTTTGCTTTTTAGGTGTTTTCTTTTCTGTTTCGGATTGGTTCATTTAAACTATTCATTGATTTTTGTATATAATAGGCCTCCTTACATTTAAACTTTGTGACGTAGATATTTAGTTGTAATTGTTAATTTGTACTTTATGAGGGACATATAAAATGGAAGTGAAATAAAGAATAAGTCGCAGTATGAAGACAATCATCAGTATATTGGTTCTTGTTGTAAATCTTGGTAAGAGCAGTTTTCATTTATTTTTCCGTGAAATGATATGAAGAAATGAGAAACACAAGGAAGAATAATTTTCAATGTACATAGAAACGGACAAAAGGTGCAGACATTATATATTGCACTTGTTATAATGAATACGACCAGGATATTCTTACAGGGAACCAAGAAAAAACCCGTGTTGTAAATCCACTATAATTGTTTTTTTTTCATTGAATCAATATGCTACATGTACTAAGTGTCAGGGTATTAAATATCAAAACAAAACGAATGGTGCGTGAAATGAAGAAACAGAGGAAAGAATATGTCTTGAGACTTTTAACTTTTAAGTTTGTTAACGTTAACAATTTGAATCTTTTACCTTATATTTATAAATTCAGAGGAAAGCATCATAAATCTTACAAATTAACCTATCTAAGTTATTGCCAAATCATTATTTAATAAATTCAAGTTCATTCAAATTCTACACAACATTTAAAAATACTATGTAAGATAATCCGTGGAAAAGCCCCTTACCCATGGTATTGAAACAATCTTTTAAAATTCGAAAGTGAAAGTAAGAATCAATGGTGCATGTGGCGCTAATCATTCATGTTTTATCGGGTTGGGGCATGTGGCGCTAATCATTCATGTTTTATCGGGTTTCCCTGCGACTTTATTAACATTTTTATGCCCTGCCTCACCGTGGCATTATCCTTGTCCGTCCTTACGTAAGTACGTCCGAAAATTTTCCTCAAGGATTTCTCTGCTTGTGTATTCAGTAATGATTTATGATGTACCATGGAGTCAAAAATAAAAAAAAATTTAGTGCCATGGCTACATAAGTATAGCATAAGCTATAAACAAAATAGCCGAGGCTGTAAATATTGCAGCCTATGCTACCATAATATAGCCTAGGCAGTATTTTGAACGCCTATGCTACAAATTTTCGTTTTGTAGCCCAGAATGTTGTATTCATAACTCACAGAGGTTCAAAAGTAAAACTATTGACTATGCTGTATAATTATAGCTTAGGATGTAAAATTGGAAACCTTTCATATATTTTTATTTATCATATACTTACTCAAGATATGTTTTTGCATGTGTCATAAAGAGAGAATTAAGCCAGTCATATCTTCAGGGGGTGTAATATAAAATCCATATCACACGGGCGTGTAATATGAAATCCGTATTACATGGGGTAAAATATGGATTTTTATGCCCCCAGATCGAGGATCGGGGGGCATATTGTTTTTGTCCTGTCTGTCTGTCTGTTTGTCCGAAACTTTAACCTTGGCTATAACTTTTGAACTATATAAGGTAGACTTTTGATACTTGGCAAGTGTATAGGTCTAGTCAAGAGGAACATAAATATGCAAAAAAATTAGGTCAAAGGTCAAAGGTCAAGGTCATAGAGGTCGAAAAGTGGTAAAATTGGGAATCTGGGGGCATATGTAGTGTTTCACAAACACATCTTGTTCAAAATGGCGACTGAAGATTTTTCAATTCATGGAATAAACAAAGATTCATATATTTCAGAATAATTTTACGGAATTAAGTAATAAAACAATTCCAATTTGAAATGAAAAGAGATTTCGCTGAGCGGAGGGAGGCGCGAAAATTTTTGGGGTGTATTTCTTAATAAAACATCAGGATATAGAAAATAATGAGGGCCGAAGGCCAGAGGGCTAATATGGGTCGAGGGATGATATGGGATATGATATGAAAAATGCCCGGCATATCATAAACTATTTATCATATACTTCAACAATTGACCAGCTTTACTCTTCTTTATTTCATATAAAATGAAGTTATTTAAAAAAAAAATCATCTGTAATTTGTGTGTCATTTAGTCAGTGTCGTTTTCATCGGGAATTTATTTCAATGGAGCATGTTGGTTTCATTTTTGATATCATTATTTCAATTTACAGTTACTTCGGTATATTTTGTATTTATTATGTAAAACAAATTCAACGTATACCACTCGCTATTTACTAAAATGAAACAATAAAATGTTCATCTATGAGTATAGAATAGAATAAATGGCTTTTGTCACCCCATTTTTTTCTTTCGTGTGTTTTTTACATTTCAACAGATAGTTCCCTCTTGTTTGGTGTTTCTTATCCAAAAGACAGGGTATTTTCAAACGGAAAAGAAAGTTAATGGGAATTTATCTCGTGCTATTAAATGTAAGCACTTTTGTACTGAAAGTTGTAAATAAATTGCTTTGAAATATATTTACACAATACCATGCAAATGAAATCATTGAGATTAGGCAGGTTTCGTCATAGCTTATATATTTGTGTGACAAACACTTGCATTTATTGCCAACGCTTATATTTGGTAAGGGGTCCTGGAATAACTGAAAATTGATTCAAGGTGAACATCTTGCTTAATCTTTGCTAACACTGGTAATTTCTTCACAAAACGACAAAGTATTTTCATAACAACGCGGATCATTAACTGGAGGCCCGAGAACACAATTATTTTCCCCTATTTGTCTCTGTAAAAATAAACAAAAGTAAAGACCAATTAAAAAAATCGCACCTGCTCTATCCTCATGAGATTTGGCATACTTACAGAACAGTCTAAGTGTGAAAAATATACAAAACTAGGAACTTTTCCCATTTCAGTTTCTTTTAAATTTCCCAGAACTGAGGGAACCCACATTGGTAAAGATGGAGGGCTTCCGAATATAGCAATTTTCACCTTTTTGCACTTAACCTAATTACTCCGTGTGCATTGATTTAAATTCTAAATGTTATTTAATGTCTCTTCTTTCCTTTAAACCCATAAAAAATACTAAATATGTAGAATAAAGGAAAGAAAAATAAGTACCAGTCAAAGAACAGAATGGACTTTACTTTGTTGAATGGAAGACTAGCCTGAAGGTCACAGAAGAATGATATGTAAATAGATGAACCATCAGCAGTACAGCAGAATGAAATTCTTAAAAAGGCCCTTTTAAGGGCCACACAAATTTCAAGAAAAGAATCAATGTTGTTACCATATCAATTTTCTTAACATGTAAACAATCAACAGACAGACAGATAGAAAAACAAACAACCAAACAAACAAACAAACAAATAAATAAATAAATAAATAAATAAAAATTAATACCACTGTGCAACCTATAGCTGGAAGTGACAAGGATATCTTGCTCAAGGCACATGTCTCGCACTGCTTGTCTCGCCTTCTTCTCAAACTCAAGTCTTCAGATAGATGTTTTTTAGGTTTTGGTATATACGCAGAATATTGAACAAAATTTAAAATAATAATGATTCGAACCAAGAACTGCTTCTGAATGCCACTGGTGTACATGTACATGTATGACAACAAGCCTCCAAAGGGGCCAACATGCAATATATTTTTAATTTCAACGGAATATTTTTGTAAACATGCCAGTTTTTGGGATAAAATTAGTAAAAAATAGCAAGATCTGTTGACCTGTACAGAAAAAAAGGCTTACCTGCTAATATTTATAAAACACATAAAAAGGGGGTGGCAAAGTTGCCTTGAAGCAGTCAAACTACTATAAATGGATAGAATTCAAATTCACAGGGAATAATTCCTTGTACTTTACCATTTACTGTCATTCCGCATCAAAACCATAATCGTGGGTTCACAGAAAACACACTTTTTCTGGTTTTGAACTCCCCTCTATTAGGCCCGAGAACACAATTATTTTCCCCTATTTGTCTTTGTAAAAATAAACAAAAGTAAAGACCAATTAAAAAAATCGCACCTGCTCTATCCTCATGAGATTTGGCATACTTACAGAACAGTCTAAGTGTGAAAAAATATACAAAAACTAGGAACTTTTCTCATTTCAGTTTCTTTTAAATTTCCCAGAACTGAGGGAACCCACATTGGTAAAGATGGAGGGCTTCCGAATATACATGTAGCAATGTTCACCTTTTTGCACTTAACCTAATTACTCCTTGTGCATTGATTTAAATTTAAATTCCAAATTTTAAATATTATTTAATGTCTCTTCTTTCCTTTAAACCCATAAAAAATACTAAATATGTAGAATAAAGGAAAGAAAAATAAATACAGAGAAATACACTACTTTTGTAAGAACTATATTCATACACAACGGACCTAATTGTGTTCTCGTATCTGGAACAACTACATAAAAGTAAGAAACTTGTGACGGGTGTACACTAAAAATGGATAAATTGTTACTTAATTCTGTAAAATTATACTGAAATATGTGAATCTTTTTTTATTCCATGAATTGGCAAATCGTCAGTCGCCATTTTGAAAAATCCATATTTTACCCCATGTAATACGGATTTCATATTACACGCCCCATGTAATACGGATGTCATATTACACGCCGGCTTATTACGGATTTCATATTACACACCCTGAAGATATGACTGGCTGAATTCTCTCTTTATGACACATGCAAAAAGACACATATCTTGAGTAAGTATATGATAAAAGAATCTAGTAGACGGGGAGACGGGGGGGGGGGNGCAGATATTGTCCCTGTGAAAGTTGATTTCATGATAAGAGGTGGAACGTATTTGCAATTTTACTAGCTCTGTGTTTGATATGAAATGCCGTGATTTTGGATTTATGATTTTAGAATCTGTAATAGACGATTAATTTATGAAATTAATTCTATCTATCGGTAATTTTAGATAATTTATAGGCTCCATTTTTTCTTTTGACCCCCAGGGTACACTTCAACACCAAAAGAGTCTTTCCATAATATATTGGACAAATTATAGCCACTGCGACTTAAAAAACAGAATGATAAATAGATAGTTTCCACCTCATACTACACAACGCTCTTGAAAGTTTCAGAAATATAGCTTTAGCTGCAAAAAATAAGGCATAAGCAAAAAAAAAAAAAAAAAAAATGTAGCATCGGTTTTTAAAATAACAGCCTAGGCTATAAAAAAATACAGCTTAGGCTATAGAATCACAGCTTAGGCTACATACTTACAGCATATGAACAATTTTTGTACTTTTGACCCTCGTGGTATACCATAATGATTTAATATTTGTTCTGAAGCTCAAGTATAATGAGTTGTACCGTGTCTCCCCTTTGCAAGTCTGTCACACTTATCTACCCCCTGTTGCCGATAACTATCTGGCGGGGACATCCGTGTCCCATAGACATGTTTTCTTTAATTTAATTATTTTTCGTACGTTTTTTTACATTTCCATGTCTAGACTTTTTTTAAGGTTGCATAATGAATTGTCTTGATTCAAACTTGCGGAAAATGCTTGTGAAATTTACATTTCAAGAAAAATCGTTCGAAATCCCCTAATTAAGCCATTCAAATAGTGCCAAATTCTTTGAACACATAGATATTATCATTACCTTTAAATATTTCATCTTAATACAAAGTAAAATGGAATGTTAGCAAATTCAAATTATTTTCTTTTATTACATAATGATTACAATAGTGTTAATCTATTGGATGAAAACATGTCACATGATATTCAATAAAAAATCGAATTGACTCGCATTCACTTTCACTTTCATTTCTCAGGTCTGATTAAAAACGATATTGACTCGCGAAATCTATTTTTAGAATCTATTTAAATAGCCAATGAAGAACAGATTTACACGGAGTCACGAGACATTCGGCCAATCAGAAAGGTTTTGTCATAAGTGTGTTCGGGAAGCCCAACATAACAATTGACAAAATGGCGTTGGGCTAGAAGCAGACGTTTGTTGTTCTGAGTTCACATTAGAATCATTTTGCAACAAGTAGACAGCTATTTACAAATACCCGGAAGGTGATCGAAATTAAGAAATGCGATACACAATCGGGGTATACGTTTTAGCAGTTCTGCAAGTTTCACCTCAATTTCTTGACCTGGGAATCAGACTGAGTCGTAGTAACACAAGGTTGGTGATGTTCAATTATTTCCCTAAAAGACTTTACGGACGCAATTTAAAATTCTTATAATATGTCACGAAAAAATCTAAACTTTGAAAAAAGACGTGTACATATGTTGCAGAATCGAGATATTTTTATTACGTTATTTAAAATCAATGAAAAGTTATGTCATGAACATAAAATAATGTACTGATAGCTGCCTGATGCATTCATCTTTCTAGGAAGAGATTAGAAAGCACATTGAAAAGAAAATACAAATGTACAACTACCGTCTTGTACTATATGTTATCCTGAAAGAAAATTGTTGAAAAATCTAACAATTACCAAGTAAGGTGATTATTAATTATGTAATAAAACAATTATGGATCTTTTTTATCGGTCGATATGAGTTTTAATAGACCTAAAAATTCAGATATCAACCTCCGCCTCCGGCGTCGGTCAATATCAATTTTTAGGTCTATTAAAACTCATATCGACCTCTACAAAAGACCATAATTGTATAATATTATATTTCTAAGACAAAATACTTACCTTTTTATAAAGATATAAAAAAAAATATGAAAGGAAACATTTTCCTACAAAGATGTTACCGGTATTATCTAAAAAACAACACATATATCTATCCGTTTTGTTCTATTATATCTGTATAATTATTTAGGTTTATAATGGAATCTTACTTTCATTCCAATGAGAAACGCTTCTGCTGAACTTGCAAAAGCCAGAAAAGCAGTGATAAATGNATAGAATAATAGCAAAACCACATTTACTGAGAATTTTGATGTGTATAAAGCTATAATTTTCATATATGAATCAATGCAACTTTGATAAATAAGACATATAACAAAACAGAATATCATAAAAACACTGAATTTTCACTTAAAAAATACAATTTTTTCAATATTTTTACATGACTTGCACTCGGAACCAGCTTGGCATTTTGCATGCTTAGTTCTTATTTTATAAGTAATCTCTTGTAAAATTTTTAGCTTGGTTCCGAATGCAAGGCAGGGTCAAAATGCAGTTTTGATATACCCCATGTTGACCATATAAAAACTTATTCAGTAATCCAACAGCTG
>MJUU01046008.1:118523-128757 GCA_002080025.1 Modiolus philippinarum | reverse complement strand
GGCCCTATAAGAAGTCGGGATTAGATGTTTTTAAACTCGGGATTTCGAAATTTTCATTTCATCCCGTGATTTCAGGAAATAAATTCAACGAGAATCGGGATTTCATCATTCTTTAAGTTTCAATCTAGTTCGGGATTTCTGGATCTAGATGTGACCCTGTCCGGTCCACCATCTTTCTTGCCAGTTTCCCATTCCCCCCTCCCCTTTCTCCCACTTTCTCTTTGCTATCCGCCTCTTCATCAATTTAAAATTTGAAGTTATATTTTTCTTAATGTTTGCTACTTGCCACGAGACTCAGTCTCTATAAGTCTCTATAGATACGATAACGTAACCCTCATTCCCGTACAAGAACATAATAGACTGAGTGTAACGTTATCGTATCTACAGTCTATGCAGCTAACTATTATCGAACATAGGACATGAAAATGTATCTTTTTTCCATTGTTGTCAACCGTGGTTAACGTAAGAATACTGGTCAATTATTTTCAATTTGAATGATCCGGGTCCCGACATCAGAACGTAAGATAAAATCACTGCACGTAATGAGGAAATGACAACACGTAAAGAATATCTTACTGCGAGTAAAGAAAAGAAAATGTACAGTGAAAGTAAAGAATAATAGACACAACGTAAATATGAAACGACATCACATAATTAAAAAAATCACATTCATAAATACAAAACCACATAAAGTGAAGACTAAACCACACAACGTAAATATAAAACGAAATTAAGTAAATATAAAACCACAAAAAGTAAATATAAAATGACATAAAGTAAATACAAACTGACAGAAAGTAAATATGGAAAATAATAAAGTAAATATGTAATCACAAAAAGCAATGATGAAATGACAGAAAGTAAGTACTAAGCCACAGCAAGTCATAAGAAAATGACAACATGTAAACAAATGTCTACATAATAAGACAGCTGTGGCGTTTCACATCAAAAGACTAAAAATGATTTACATGTCAAGTGAAAACACAGCGAAGCTAATTACTCTTAATATAACCCAGTCTAAAGACTTAACCAAACTCTGTAGAAACCAATTAGTTGGGCTAACGATAAAGAAAAAAGGGATGTTAAGGAGGTAGAACTCGAGTAGGAGGAGATAACTCTGTTTTTCACTTTTTGATTACCTACACAAACAAATAGAATCATTACAATAGGTATTATCAAAATTTTTAATTTTGCATTTTTTTTTCCTCACAGCAAATCAATTTAAATTTTGTCATGAAAACTAATTCCCAACATTCAGTTATTTAAAATGAGTACATTTTACTCTTCATTCTTGCATTGCTTTCCAAAGATAAAGAAAACATGTAAAAGTCTGATTTCTTTCAAGGGAAGTAATTAATAGCACAGATTCAGCAAATTTATTGATTTTTACGCACTTTATTCTAAATTAAGAAAAAATGAGACGGTAGATTTTTCTTAAATTTTAAAATATCTTACATATACTAGTTTTCTTTCTATTCTCAGTTCTCGCTGAAAATTAAACGACAGAATTTTTTACAAGAAGTGTTTAATAGTGATCAAAATAGAGTAAAAATTTCAGCCTATACTATTCAGAACACACATATATTTAGGTTCAAAGTAGTTAAATTTACTATCATTATTCATGCTTACTTTCACACGTGTCTAAACTATAGAATTTTGCATTTGAAATAATTTCAAATCAAATGCAAATTTAATTAGAACCAATTTTATACACCACAATAAAGTCCTGGACAGACCAAAGAATATGACGAAGCAGGGTATCTTTGAAAACCACTAGACATAAAACGGGACGGTAAAAATTGTTGAAAATTGCTGAAAGTCGACATGAACATCTGTAGTTTTAATACTGAAAATAGTAAGAAAATTAAACGAGTGGCAAATCTTAGGCTTCCCCATGTCTACCCCCTTAAACTCAAAGTAAATAATCCATAAACAATAATAAGAAAAAAAATAGCATTTCTTTAAAACAAAAGCCAAACAATTATGTATATTCTTTTACGTTTACTGAAAATGTAGCAGAGATGTATAAAGAAATACTAAAAATGGATAGCTGTTTGTAAATAGTATAGTGAAAGACCAATAAAAAATAATATTGCATGTTATTGAAAACCTGCATTTTTTGCAATGATAAAGGAAAATTATTTTATAAGACCAGCATTTTTGTACCAGCTGAATCATAAAAATGATTACATTCAACTTAATAATGACAGAAAACTACGAACTGACAGCTTTGTTGAAGACTATTTAATAGTAAAAATAAACTGCAACATACGACAACAAGGCTTAATAAGTAACCCTGGTAGCTAATATTACATCGATCTATAGTGACATATTTTTTGGATAAAAATATGAGTGCCATACACTCTGAAAATTTGCATATTCAAGAATTGTCTCTAAATTTCTGGAAAATGCATTCATAGAATATATACACATGTAAAGAAGACTAACATCAAAAGACTGAAAATGATTTACATGTCAAGTGACAAAATAGCGAAGCTTATTACTCTAAACATAACAAGCTCTTGGGATTTAACTAAATTCCGTACAAACCAAGCAAAGAGTTGGGCTATCGGTGTAGAAGGAAAAAAAAAGGATAACTCAAAGTAAATAATGCATAAACAATAATTAGAAAAAAAAATAAATAAGAACATTTCTTTGAAACAAAAGCCCCCAAAACGAAACTTCAATAAAATAACAAATCAAACAATAGAATATCGAGAGAAAAAAACAGAAATGTTTTCTTCATGCCCACAGAAGACAATTTTTGTATTAAAAGAGTTAATTACAGCTTACCATGCGATTTAAATGACTATAAAAGTAAATGAGAACCGAACCGTTAAACCAAAGCAAACAATCTAAGGACAATGGCAACATTGGAAAAACAAAGAAACAGAGACATAAAAGAGAACCGCACAGAAGAGAAAAATAAACACACACACACACACACACACACACAAACACACACACACACACAGATGAACAACGCGTACCGAATTAAGGCAATGGGTGCCATCAGGTGCACCAGCAAAGTTATGTTAATTGTCCAAGATGCTGTTAGGTGTGTATAATAAATATATTCAAAGAAAACTATTTCAGATAACCTACTTATTACACCAGGCATTATACTGCCCAAAATATCATCAGTATTTCAACTGATGGGCTTCTTCTACCGGCTACTTTTTTTCAAAAATAATTATGTCTTGATCAATTGGCAACAAGTATAATTCTCTGAAATTTTTATATCTTTTTTTTAAAATTTTTACAAAAGTTAATTAACATTTTTTTCTTGATGGAACGACATTCCATTGTTCAATACCCTTGACACCCTTTTGAAACATCTAACGAAACAATAATGGCTTGGACAACATTAACATCACCTATACTGTACAGTGACATCACAATTAATTTGAAACATTAATTTATTCTGCGTTTCTCGACTGGTTATTGCAACATATTAAAATGATGACTGAAACGGGAAATGCCTTACTAAATTGTAGTCCGGTTTGACACCTGGTACCTTTTGAGAATCCCAGAACAACATTTGAAGTACATCTTGCAAATAAAGCTAGCAATCGTAAATCGTATTCAGGGATTGAAAGCATCAATATTAAGCTGCTCGGTATCTCTGCAAATTATAAGTCATGCTAAAAAAAACATTGAATCTCATTGTCGAAAACAAAAATACGATGAGACGACTAACTCGTAGATCCGGTAACATTTAATGTGGATTATAGACTTGACGATTAAAGGTTGACAGATAAGAAATGACGACTCACCGGTAGATGTTGTCACATGTAAAAGCGTTGACTGAATATTTGATCGGATGACATGCAAACAACAATAAGTAAAACGTCAAGTAAAAGAGTGATGACTGAATGTAAGATCTGGTCACATGTAAAAGGCAATGAGTCAAACTATAGAGATCAAGCATTGCAACTTACTCGAAGTTCTTGTCACATGTAAACAACAATAAGTTAAAGCTAACATATAAGACATGACGACTCCTTCGGATATCTGGTCACATGTAAACAACAATAAGTCAAACGTGAAGTATAAGACGTGATGACTGAATGTTAGTTCGATGACGTGCAAACAACAATTAGTAAAACCTCAAGTATAAGACGTGATGAGTGAATATTAGATCTGATGATGAGTAAAACCTCAAGTATAAGACGTAATGACTTAATGTTAAATCTGATGACATGCAAACAACAATTAGTAAAATCTTAAGTACAAGACGTGATGACTCAATGTTAGATCTGATGATAAGTAAAACCTCAAGTTTGAGACGTGATGGATGAATGTTAGATCTGATGATGAGTAAAACCACAAGTATAGACGTGATGACTAAATGTTAGATCTGATGTTGAGTAAAACGTAATGGTATATGCCTTGATGACTGAATGTAAGATCTGATGACGTGCAAACAACAGTTAGTAAAACCTCAAGTATAAGACTTGATGACTGAATGTTAAATCTAGTGACATGTAAAAGGCAATTAGTAAAACCTCAAGTATAAGACGTGATGACCGAAAGTTAGATCTGATGATTAGTAAAACCTCAAGTATAAGACGTGATGACTGAATGTTAGATCTGATGATTAGTAAAACCACAAGTATAAGACGTGATGACTGAATGTTATATCTGATGACGTGCAATCAACAATTAGTAAAACCTCAAGAATAAGTCGTGATGACTGAATGTTAGATTTGATGATGTGCAAACAAAAATTAGTAAAACCTCAAGTATAAGACGTGATGACTGAATGTTAGATCTGGTGACATGTAAAAGGCAATTAGTAAAACCTCAAGTATAAGACGTGATGGCCGAATGTTAGATCTGATGATTAGTAAAACCTCAAGTATAAGACGTGGTGACTGAATGTTATATCTGATGACGTGCAATCAACAATTAGAAAAACCTCAAGAATAAGACGTGATGACTGAATATTAAATCTGGTGACATGTAAAAACAATTAGCAAAACCTCAAGTACAAGACGTGATGACTGAATCTTAGAAATGGTCACATGTAAAAGGCAATAAGTCAAACTATAGAGATAAGACGTGAGAACTTACTTGAAGTTTATGTCACTTGTAAACAACAATAAGGTAAACCTAATAGATAAGACTTGACGACTCATTCGAATATCTGGTCACATGTAAACAACAGTCAAACTTGATGGACAGCTCATGTGTACATTTTGTTCAATTACTATTATCTAAATTTATGTTAATTCTAAAACCTAAGGATTAACTCTCTGCATTGTAGTTTTGTCCATATCTATATTACTGATTATTTGGATTTCGTTTGGTTTTATGCATTATAAACTTTTTTTGAAATTATGGGTTCCCTTTTTTTGGGTTCTAGTGCTGTTGATGAGGAATAAATTTCCGAAATGGCCATACAGCTCATTAAAATTATTGCAGTTGGAGTTGACATATGGGTTTTGGTCTCATGTTCATTTACTCCATATCCTTTCGTAAAATAGCTAACTGGTAGATCTGATCAAATGGAAGAAAAATTAGTCAAGTATTAGCTATAAGACATGACGACTAAATGATAGATCTGGTCACAAGTTAAACACAATTGGTCATAAATGAGGGATATGATGTGCCGACTAAATGGTAGATCTGGTGATCAATAAGTTACACCTGATAGATAAGACCTGACTGCTTAAAGGCAAATCTGGTCACATGTTAACACCTGTCAGTCAAACTTGATGGATAATACGTGACAGCTAAATGGTAGATCTGGTCAAACGTAAACAAACAAAACAGTCAGGTATGAAAGATAAGACGTGACGACTAAATTATAGATCTGGTCAAATGTAATACACAATAAGTCATTCATGAGAGATCAGATGTGCCACCTTAGTAATAGTTCTGATGTAAATAGATATTAGTCAAATTTGAAAATAGACGTACGAAAATAGACGTAAGCTAGTCGCGTGTAAAGACGGAGAGACAAAACATGACCATTAAAATATAGACATGGACGCATGTAAACATCAATAAGTCAAATTTGAAGAATAAGACGCGACAACTAAACGGTATATCTGGTCAAATGTAAACATAATAAGTCTAACTCAAACTTGTAGCAAACAATGTTACCACTAAACGGTAATGTGGTCATGTAAACAACAATAAGACGCGACAACCAGGCATTGGGCGAATTACAGTACAATGTAATGCATTGAATTACCATTACTTGAAGATAATTTGCATGGAATTGCAATTACCATTACATGAGATTTGCAAAGAAATGCATCGAATTACCATTACTTTAGCATAGTAATGCATTGAATTACCATTACATTTTGACATTTCATCCACAAAAAATCAGCTTAGATACTATTTCTTGAAAAAAAAAGACCGCATCGTCTAAATTGTCTGAATTTTATTATCCTACAAAATTATCTTTTTGTAACAATATGAAATTATAAAATTTACATAAAATTAGACACAACTTTAAATTACAAGTAATTAAAATGGTATAGAAAATGTTTACATTGGAGAAAATGTTTACATTGGACAACAATATTTTGATCATTTAATACAATTTCACTCTATTGTTAATTCAGTTTGTTTCTACAACAAAGTCCAAATTTTTAATCTTATTTAAGAATTGATAAAAAAACTCGTCTATAAATAGTATGACTACATTATTTTTTGGGGGGATGGGGGGGTCTTTAAGGTAATGGATCAATGCACACACCTTTGTGATTGCTTCTGCCAATGAAATTTAAAATACATATGATCATTCTTTTGGATAATGAAAAAGGGAAAATCTTAGTTGCCATAAAACATGCAGGCTTGTAGACCAAAAGAATGGCCTTATATTAAGACACATTGTATATGTAATACAGTTTCATCATTTAATTAATCCCTGCTTAAAACATTATATTTTATGTTGTTCATCATTTGGGATACAGATTAAATCTATTAACATGTTCTAACTTATTTTCATTTTATTAGGAATCATGCAGTAAAATGAATGGTTAATTATTATGACATGGCCTACTAATATTTAAGTCTACTTTTATATCATTTTCTCTGTTAGCCATCCTCTATGTAAGTACAGCAGGAAAAAGTAATGCAATGTAAGCAGTGTAATTCCTGAATTACACACATTTTTGTGATAGTAATGTATTGAGTTACCATTACATGTGATGCAAAAAATGATGCATTACACATTACAATGAATTGCTTGAAAATATGTAATGCATTGCAATGCATTGCCATTACACATTAACATTACCACATGCCTGGTGACAGCTAAATGTCATATCTGGTCACATGTTAGCAAAACGCCAATTAGTTACGACACCTTCTCATTAAATTGTCAGAAGGTTGAAATGCCACAAAAGAAAATGATGTTAAAAATAGTAATTCACATGTTATGTCCAACCCTAAATAATTTTGAATTCTATATCTTTTTATTTATGCCCAGCTCTTTATACTATAACATTTTGAACAATAAGATTATTTACTCAATTAATTAGTTCATTTTAAGCATAAGTATTAGACGGCATTGTTTCAGGGGAAGATACTTACAGAATCAAATATCGGACAAGACTTGAAAAATTTGATTTCAATAAATTGTATGACCATGACTTAATACATATTCATTTTCTATAAGTAAATTGTAGTGAGAGCTAAAATCAATATAAATGTTGTTAAAAGTGTTTGACATCAAAATCGGTTATCCTTTACTGGATCTGACTTTACTACTAGAGTTGAAATGTCCAGCGCGGCTGGTGTCTTATAAGAAGCAGGGGATGCTTACTTATTGGTTTTATTGGGTCCGTGTTATTCATTTTTGTATATGTGTGTGTCTTCATTTTTCTTTTCTGTCCCGTGCTCATGTTAAGTCTTTGTTTCTTTGTTGCCATTGTCTTTGGAATGTTCGGTATAGACTGGGGGTTTGGTTCTCACCTACTTTCTATAACAAAATAAATGTGCAGTAAAACAGACCTAGAGAAAAAAGAACAAATTGTCAAAAAAGATTTCTAAATTGAGTTAAACTTCATCTTAACTTATATGCACTTAAATATATTCATTTTTTAGTGTAAGTATTAGACGACATTGTTTCAGGGGAAGATACTTATAGAATCAAATATCGGACAAGACTTGAAAATTGATTTCCATAAATTGTTTAACCATGACTTAATATTTGTATTTTAAAATTTCTGTATTTTAAAAAGTTATCCAGTGCTACAAATCTGAAGTAAAATACCTGATATTTTTAAAAAGGGATGGAGTTTCTAAATATATATATATGGCTATATATATATATATATATATATATAAATAAATAAGTAAATACTTAAGTAACTGTGAATTTAGTTCCTGTATATGCGCAGTTTATGTCTTGTCAGTGCAGATACAATTTATACGTTTGGAAGGCCAAACTCAAAGAGGTTTAAAAACTAATAGAAAACTAATAAAAAACCGACTCAGACCTACCGTTGGGTGTGGGGTTTTCTCACCAATCATTGAAGATCTTATGGTGGCTTTGAGTTGTTATTACTCCCCTTTGGGTCGTTGTCTCTTTGACACATTCCCCGTTTCTCTTCTTTTTTCTATCTAATGATTCATAGATTCCTGCGGCTGTCTGTGATTGCTATGGATTCAAATATTAACATTGACGTTTAGATTTCCCATCAGGTATAGCTTTGGTTCGACGTTTCAGACGTAAAAAAAACAGTGAACTTATCCAAGCAAAACTTTTTTTCCCATAAAACAAAACGCACGTCCGTAATATCAAAATTTATTGGATTCATCGACTTAATTGTAACAGCATTGCTTAGATGCTCTTTACCCAATAATTCATTTCAAATGGACATCCATTTATTCAGGCTGTTTGAGTAGACATTGTTTATCATTATTCCTTACATGATCTATAATGGATTTCAAACTTAATCCCGGGGGCCAAAATCGTGACCACCAAAATCAAAAATCAATATCAATTTAAAAAAAAAAGCAGATGTCATTGTATATTTAGTCTTTGCATATAGCCATTTTGACCACTTACGTCTCTTCAGTACTGATCAAGTCAAAATATTTGAAAGACCATAAAAACAAAATTCGTAAAATCTGATACAGTCCCTGGACCAGTCAACATTCCCATTTTTGCGATCCGTCACGAGTCATCGATCCGTCACCGATCAGTCATGATTCAAAAGGCATCCGTCAGATCATTCATCAGTCAGCATTCATCCGTCAGGAGTCATCATTCCTAAGCCACAGGTTGTTTGTACTCGTCATCCGTCATCCGTCACTGTTCAGCATTCAGCCAATCAGATTGCATTAGTCATCCGTCACCCGTCATTTTTTATTTCAATTCAGGTTAATTAAAATATAGGAATGCTAGTGTTTTTGAAGTGATAATACATCGGNAGTTTGTAATATTGATTATATTACATAAACAAGATCAAGAGGAAAAGGTCAAAAGAAAACATATGTAGAAGTATAATGTCTGCAATGGTCTTTTCAAACTTTGTATTTTCAATGATACGTCTGTCGAGTAACGAACATCTGTAGAAAATGACCTATCCACATTGCATACCTTAGCTTTCTGTTTGATTCGGAAATAAACTCATAAAGTCTGTCTTCCGATAATAAATAAATTCCGTCAAACTGATGGGGCTTATTATACTAATATTTCAATAATTAAAGATATATTAGTGACCAAAACATTCGTTTTTGGTTTTGTTACGATAAACATACCATTGAATTTATAAGTGAAGGATTAATCGAGTTTTCCTGAAAAGGGTCAACGAGTGCTACCCCCCGAAGGGGATGATTAGGACTTATCAACCGGACCAAATTTAAACATATTTAAATGAAAAATTAATGGAAATCGATCTANAAATAATGTGTAAAAGGAAAGTTTCGCACTGACCGATATATATTCAATGACTAAAATGAAGATTTATCAGTAATTTTTTTGTCACATTTTTTCTTTTTCATGGAATTTTGAACAAAATAATGTGTAAAAGGAAAGTTTCGCACTGACCGGTATACATGCAATGACTAAAATGAAGATTAGTAAGTATTTTTTATCCCATTTTTTCATTTTCATCGAATTTTGAACAAAATAATGTGTAAAAGGAAAGTTTCGCACTGACCGGTATCTATGTAATGACTAAAATGAAGATTCATAAGTAATTTTTTATCCCATTTTTTCATTTTCATGGAATTTTGAACAAAATAATGTGTAAAAGGAAAGTTT